>OZ007587.1:429179423-429431923 GCA_963931845.1 Maratus michaelseni | reverse complement strand
TTCTGCACATGCTGGATTTAACTTTTTTTCTAGATTATTTTCTGACATAAATTGATACAATTAATTTTGTTCAAACTATACTATTGCTTTTTCTCATAAATCAGTTCGAAAAAAAAAAACTGCGTAATAATTGTATTAAAAAATAGCCCATTCTAAATGTCAGAATTTGTAAAAATTTTTAAGTAAAATACAAATTGAAACTACAAAACTATATTAATAGCCAATAGAAAAAATTACTTTTTTCAAATAAACTAAGGACAGATTCTTTAATTATATATTTAATTAAATATTTATTTATATACTGCGTTTCATTTTTAAATAAACTCATCTGTGAAGTAATTTAAAATAATACAGAAAGATTGGAAATAAGGAAGAAAAAGTTTTTTTTCTCCACGGAAGCTCATTCTCTATTTTTATTTTTATTTTCATTTTTATTTTTTGCATTGTCTTTACAGAAAATACGTAGAAAAAAAACAAGAATTATTTTTTAGAATTATTTTTTGTCGATTTAAAAAGTGAAGCTTTCGTTAGCATGATAAATAAATAAATAAATATATATATATATTTGTTGAAATAAAATCTCTTCTGATTTTTTGTTGTTGTTTTGGGTGGGCGCGTGAAGATAAAAAAGACATTTAATTTATAGTGTAAAAGTTTGAGCTTGTTTAGAAATTAATCATTGCACTTTTATATTAGTTATGTATTAAATCACATACTTTCATTAAAAGGTTTTTGTACCATTTAAACAATTTTTTTATTTGACTTTCATGTAATATCTTAATTCATTATTAATCATAAATCCATTTAATGGCATGTTAAAAGATATATTATTATATGTTTTTATGGATTATTATATGTTTTTATGGATTACTATATGTTTTTATGGATATTATAATATGTGTTTCTGATTTAATCAAAAAATGATAGTGGTAAAATATAAACAAATTCATCTTTGGAATTACATTTTAAAATATTACCTCTAGAAGAACATTTGAAGTATTTTTTTAATGATTTTCCTACAAATATGTGCTATAATGGTATGAATCAGATTTTCAAAAAAAAAAAAAAAAAAAAAAAAACTAATTATTGAAAAAAAATGTCATACATAATGTAAAAATACAGAAAAAAATATTTTTATTTTTATTTAAAAATAATATAAAGTTGAACTATTGCTGAAAAAACAATGCTGTATTTTATGACATGCCCCTTAAGAATATTCCGATATCAATAGCGAATATATTGAAAAGTATATGTTAAAGGTATACATTTTGTTTGCTGTAAATCGCATGAAACAACACTAATCGGATAAAAACAATAATCGCATAAAAAACATTTTTTTACATTCCACTCTGCGCAATTCAACTTACGATTCTTAGAGCATCTCATATATTTTCTTTGCTCTATTCTTTGATCTTAAAAGAAAATCACTAGAAAGAATAATTCTTCAGCAGGTATCCGTTACTGACAAGTCTTATTTTCCCTTTTTGAAAGAATGTGCGTTTCTAAAAATTACAAGAAGCTCCATTTCTTACAGTCGTATAATAATTAAGTTAACGTTTGTTTCTCAATGTAATAATATTTTAATCTCGATGCATTTCTAAAACTTGTCTGTTCTAAGCAATATTGGTATAGTTAAAATTTTAAGCAGACTAGGTTTTATTCCGAAATAAATATTTCTGATATACAGCGTACGCACGGCGATAAATTGACAATAATTTTCCCTTTCTTAGTTCACGTATCTAATATATTAAAGCCAGATGCAAAAGACTTAAATTTCCAATGCAAATTCGATCTTACTGCGCATGCCTCAACTTTTTTTGAAGGTTGAATAAAGTAGGGAATAGAATTAAGAAGAATTAAGAGGGTTGGGGAAAGAATAGCTCGCCTAATGGCCTTCACTGCTAAGAACTCTACCCCTAGGAAAACATCCTTCTAAATTCTTCTTCATTCTATTTTTATTCTCCCTTCCTTGAGGGAGCATCCATTCTTCCACCTGCTTTGTTTGAGAGAGGATTGAACAAACGGGAAAGGTAGAGATGCACATTCACTTTTTCGAAGTCTCGAAAGGGAAATGGGAGAGTGGGAGTTCTCCCCTTTTATAGAATTTGAAAAAAAGGTCGTTTTATGGGGAAGAAAAAATTAATTTTACAACCAGATAACAATATTTCTGTCGTAAATTTACACGGGCTGTAAAACCTTTATATTTATAACCATTAAAATTTCAAAGGTTTGGACAACAAAAGCTTTTTTGTTTTAATGTTTTCTTACGAGCGCTTTTTTCACTAATTATCAGTATTTTTTTTTGTTGTTGTTCATTTAAAGTTTTATGTCGGGCGGGTCAACTAGTTTCTTTTTAAATTTCCGAATTTATGTTTTTAAGGTTATAGTTAAAGAATAAGAATTAATTGCTGATAATTGTAGTAATGTCGAAGATATACGGAGTTTGATCAAACGTAATTTTTGGATTCCCTGAAGGGCGAAATTCAAAAAGAATATCTGATTATATTAATATTATTTTATTCACAGTTCTTATAGTCGAAAGGTGCAATTCCTGATATTGATGTCGCCCCAACTGCAAGGAAAATAATAAGATACCCAAAGCTTGTTGTTACGAGTTATTTCTGCTTTGGTTGAAGCACTCTTCATAGGCCGATTCTAGAATAATTTTATGTTTGCCGTTTCGCAACAGACAATTTCATCTACATTACTGTTGTTGTTGTTGCAGCATGTTGAATTTTGCGTGGATTACTCCACATTTACTTAGCTATTTCGTTAGCTATTATAACCACGGGTTCCTTACTTATTAGTAATTATGGTTAAAATTTTCACTAATGACAATCCTAATATCGATTCTGTTTTTCCTTTAAGTGTTACGGTACGCACATTAATTCGGTTACATAGTCATGTTACATATTCTGTATAGTTGTGTATATAGTGCATAGTCGGCAACATACGATGAGATATTTAAAAATATATGTGTTAGTTATTAAAGACTCATATTGCATTACTAATTATTGCATGACGAATATTGCTTCATTTTGAACTTGATACCGTTTGCACAGAATATCAAATTAGCTTTCTATTTCATTGCAAATGTCCAGATATCGTGCATTCATTCAGCGAAATTTGCGTACTTTGCATATTTTAATTGCAGATTTCACTACATCAAGAACAGTACTACTATACACTTTTTCACGTTGTAAACTGCATGCAAAATGACACTGAACTCAGCATTTGCTTTAGAGTTTCGACCTGAGCTCAGTCTAGATATTACTGGTCCACTTCGTTTTTTTTCCAAAATGATGATTTCTATCAGCATTTAACACTTATGTCTCAAACATGGCTATATCATAAACGTACTACAATAGTTTTCTGAACTTAATAAGAAACAATGTGAATGGAGGAATCACAGACACTTATCTTTAAGACGCTTCTATTGCAATAGAATAAATATAAATATTTGATATTTTTCATGATTGTCTCACAAAATAAATGTAGTGTACAACGTGTTATTAGTTTTTGGCCAAATATTAATATGATAGGAGTTGGAGCGCAAACACCAACTGGCATTAACGTACTCTTTGAGTAATCTTGTCCACACTTAAAGGAAGTGATAGACATTTTGGAAAATGCCAACCATCTGATTCTTGAATATCTTTTCACGCATTTGCGACAAAATTGAAAATATATAATGATTACTAAATTGATAATTATATAAAATAATGCAATAAACTGAATAATATATTTATTAAACTGCTATGGAAGTAAAATCTGACATAAACAATTTCATCAGCAGAAATAACATATTAAATCAGATATATCGTCCTTGTTAAAGTTACGTTTGGCTTGAAATTTCAGATTAGACATCACGGCTCCAAGGTTGTCGAAAAAGTCCAACTTTGTTGAAGGTGATATTCTGTGGATTGATGTTGTCTCAGTCATATTTATATTTATGAACAGAGTTATCTCCATCAGTCCATAAAACCAATCATATCCTGCTATTTTAGCGTCTTTATTGAAACGGATTATTAGTTTCGCATCTTGGTATGAAAGTTTGTGTGAGCGTGAAACTATAAAATATGTTTAAAAGAAACAGAATGTTCTGTAACAAATCCTTTTCTTATTTTTCTGTGAATATGATCGCATTCCCCATTCTAGGTTTATCTACATTACCATTTTAGCATTCGTACTTTTAAAGTGATCTAGGGGATGTTGTACGTGCTGTTAGCTGGACACCCATCTGCCCTCACATAGTCAATGGCCAAGTGCAAGTCCTCTATTGTGAAAGAGGATCTCTTTCACAGGAGAGAGCCTCTGTTGTTTTTTATATGTTTCATGGCATCTGTAAAATAATAAACCCGAAAGTCAACAATAATTTCCAGAAAATGTGCTTGAAAATATAATCAACTCTCTACTTGCCTAAATAGCTTCATATGTATTAGTAATTTGATATGTATAGAGTAAAATATACCTAAACAATTATTATTGCCTGCAAAAGCTTCGAATTAGGTATAAATGAAAATAAACAGTACCCATGTAATAAAATAAACTTGAAATCATAATAGAAACGATGTTGGGAAATCACTCTCATTCAAAGCCATGGCTTTGAGCTTTGTAAAATCGTGGCTGTCATATTCTGACAGTTTAAGCTTTTCTGTAAAAGCCCTCACTGCGCCGCCCATTAACTCAAAACTCATTTTCCGATCCGTTCACTTGTAGCTAAGTAACTAGTATATAATGTTAAATCCAATGAACATCAAAGTATAATGAAAAACTAACTTGCATTGAACGGTGAAAAACCACCAAATAATAGACCAAAATGCTAGTAAAGTGTTTAGGTGGGAAATGGCCTGCAAACATAAGCTTACATCATTAAAACTATGCACTCATAGTTTGCTGGGCTCTTAATGATAGGACATAATGATCGGCGATACCCATGGTTGCACAGTAGTTTCGCAATATTAACGTCCGATAATATCCCATGGCTGCGATTCCCACATTCTTCCCGGGGCTAGATAAATAAGGCAAGAATAATATACATAAGAAGTACATAAAATATACATAAGACATACATGGTATCTAGGTGAGCACGCATCGTATCTAATTTAAAATTTTCGCAAAAGGAAATAATTTGGTAGACCAATGTTATTTTTCATACAATCTTTTTGTTTAAAAATCTGGTGTAGATTTATGAAATGTATTTTGGCACAGGTTCACTTTTATAATATGTTAATGCATGTCTATATATGTAAATATATATCTTATATGTATCTTATTACACATTTAACCCATTAAATTTGCATTTTATTATTTTATTATTCAGAATTCATTTTCATCGTATTAAACGTTCGTATCATGTTTGTCAATATTTATTGAGCCAAGTTTTCTTTCTTGCTAACTATCATTATTTTTCATCTCGACATAGAAAACTTTGTCTTGTGTTAATAGAATTGATATTTTATTTTTATCCCCGAACGCACTAAATGAAAACTCACTTTTTAGCCAGTTTTCTATAATTAATTTATGATTTTTTTCTATGTATTTTAAATTTTCTTCATATATTTTAAGCATTTCTTCAAAATAGTACCAGTGTAAATATTATGGTGACACAGCTATATGATCATGATATATGATTATGTACATGTACATGATATATGATCGCTGACTATAGAGATTTCTCTCTTGACAATCAAGGATGTAAAGTATCTTAAAAAAGAAAGTTCAGTATTGTAACAGTAAGTATTTTTTTAGGGCGAATAATTTCAATTTATGTGCAGATTTTAGTGACACTTTAGAGGGTAACAGCAGTTCTGAAATAAAACGTAGAACAACTAAAAATTATGTACCTTTTTCTAAGAAACTACTGAATGAGATTTCGATACTATTATTAAAATGTAGTCAGACAAATTATAAATTGATCGTTGGGTAATAAATAAAAATAAATACTACATCAGTTAAGACGTTTTGCAAGCAAACACTATCAATGTAATTTTTTTTTAAAGTTAACGTAATTACCGCGTTATTTATTTCTTGCCGATCGATCGACCAATTTATAGCTTATCTTCTGCAAAAACTGTCGAATATGTCTAAAAACTATTACAATCTATTGAGTAGTTTCCATGAAAATGGTACAACAATATCAGCTATATGTGATATATTTGTTATGAAAAATCGCATAACTATTGTATTTTGTATTTGAATTTTCTATGAAGCTAACAATTTATAGTTTAACTATTGGCAAAGCTATAAAAAATATTGAAATCCGTTCAGGCGGTCCATCATTTTAGCTGTACTACATGCAATTTTGCAAAAATTTTTACTGCCCCCCCCCTTAAATTTGCGTTGGGATTCGAAATCCATTTTTCTCAACGAACATAAATTGCTATAAGAAAAGAGAATGCCACGAATTACATAAATAACAGTTCGTATATTTCCATTTATTTTGTTTTTAAAGTATTACTTAAAATGTCAATTTTATCTAACTTTTTATCATTCATTACAAATCACAACCCAATCGTAAACCACAAAATAAATTGTTAAACCATTTTTTAACCGGTTTTCCATTATTTCCATACTTTTGTCTAATTGAAACATAAAATCACAAAAAAATATTAAAAAAGCTATACATATTTTAAATAAAAGATTATTATAAATTTAGGGAACATATAGTATTTAATATGGAATATTTTTAAATGGTTTTACAGTGATACAAAAAAAGAAAAATTCTGAATAAAAAAAATAAAAAAATAAAAAAAATAAAAATAAAGCAAACCACACAATAGCCTAAATATTTAAAATACGTTATTTGAGTTACGAGAAAATAAATTAAAAATCATAAATAATTTACAAATAAACATGTATTTAGAACGGAATCTATTTTTTACTTGTTTCATGCTTAATCAAAAAGTCTCGAACCAAGTTAATCAATACAGAGAGAAAAAAAGCATACTATTATCGCAAAAGCAGGAAAAGACCATTTTTTATTTATTGTTTAACAAGTAAAAGTAATTAAATTATTTAATGAGTGAAAAAATCGATAAGAAGGCAACACGGCTGATGGTGGAAAAAATACAGATGTAAAGGTTTTTCGTAATGAAGAATTAAAATGATTGATTTAATATCCTAATTTCTGTTATTGACATTCTTTAAATACATTATGTTAAATTAAAAGGAATTTCTGAAAAACATGTGCTTTTTAATTTGTTTACTTTTAACAGTTTTCATAGTTATTTTATTGTCCGTTTTCAGAATATTATAGTTTTATTTTAAGCGATAAAGATGACAAATAAAAAACTATTGTTAATATTATATGAATATGCCCTCGGCAATATTCGGCAAATAATCTCCAGTTGCGTTAGCCTTTTTCTTATTTTTTGTTCATTTTATTTCTTTCCTATTTAAGTAAGTCTATCTCTTTTTTAGCAAACGAATAACTAATGTTATGCATTGACATGCATTGATAGATAAAAAAATTAATTTCATAATTAAAATTTATCAAAAAAATATAAATTGTGTTTGTTAAATCAGTCTTCTTTCTAAAGCTCATTTATTTTTCTGCATGATGGAGTAATGATTTAAATTAAGCTATATTTATAAGCAATTATATATAGAAATAAAATGATAATATCTAGATATCCTGTATTACTTTTGAGATTGCATATACGTTAATGATGGACACGTTTCTGATGTACAATACAGATTATTAACTAAAATAATAAAAGTGAATTCAATATACTTCTTAAACAGGATAATAAAATAAATGTATAAAAAATAATATATTCATAATCTCTATAAAACAAACATAAGTTGTACAGTAAAACGATAAATTAAAGATACATATATAATAATAATAGCACTTTAAAATTATATAAAATAATTTCACATTCAATTTTGCAGATTGATTGTACAATTGTTTATAATTATTTATGGTACTTGGGATAAAGTGATCTACTACTACGTAAGGTCTTTGTATAAATCTCCCTGTATAATGAAAGTAAGTTCTGCATAAAAAAAAATATATTAATCATCATGTCTTCATATAATACAGAAGTAGCTTTTTATGTTAAGCAGAGGGATTTCTGTCTGGAAAGTATATAATCTATGTACAATGAAAATAAGTTGTGTATACAAACAAAACAACTATTAGTCATTATGTCTTCATGTAATGCAGAAGTAGCTTTTTATGTTAAGCAGAGAGATTTCTGTCTGGAAAATATATAATCTATGTACATTGAAAATAAGTTGTGTATACAAACAAAACAACTATTATTCATCGTGTGTTCTTGTAATGCAGAAGTAGCTTTTTATGTTAAACAGAGGGATTTCTGTCTGGAAAGTGTATAATCTATGTACAATGAAAAAATTTTTTTATACAAATAAAACAACTATTAATCATCCTGTCTTCATTTAATGCAGAAGTATCTTTTTATGTTAAGCAGATAGATTTCTGCGAGTACACATTTTTCATTTAAAATAGCTGGGAAAATAAATTTACATTTTATTTCCGGTAAATATCAGATGAAAAATATTTTATGAACGTATAATGTGTAAATGTATACATAATTTTACAATGTCCTTATCTCTACATGTTTCATTGTAAGATAAACCTATGCAATCATAAATATGGTACAAGAACTGTATTTCTTCCTGTACATATGATCATCGAGTTTTCTTGCATCTCTTCAAAGCAAATGTGAATGCTTTGTTCCATATAAAAGCAAAATTTGACAATGTTTCATGTTCGAATAATACATTGGCTTATTTGGCATTTAAAATTTATAATACCAAGAGTTTTTCAACTGCTTTTAAATTCACCAAAGAAATATTACAAGATCAAAAACCTAACTTTTTATCCAAAGATTTCTTAAAAAAGCGATTAAGTGAGAAGAAAACACTTACATAAAAGCGACATTATTTCAAATAACAAGCTTTAGCTCAAAAGCAAAATTATTCTTAAAATGTTTTAACATCATCTGTACATCTTATCCTAAACAGCTGCGTACTTCGCGCTTGCTTGAGTTTTTACACATTTTATGGTTTGACGACATCTCTACACACACACACACACAAACACTCACACAAACACACATATATATATATATATATTATATATATATTTTTCTATATAATAGCTTTTCTATTTTTTAGTTTTTCTTATTTTTAAGTGGAAACGTGCTTCAATAGGCTATTTGCTCTACCGGTGGGGACTGATTTTGGAGCTATGCTGCTGCTAGACTAGTGTCTATTGTTGGCAGAATGCTTCCTAGCATATTTCTTTCTACCAATCATCATTTTAGATCTCGATATGTATTGAACTTAATTAAGGGAAATGCCATAATTTGTTATTTACGCTTTTTTTTATCATGCCACAGTCTCCTTTTACATGGTAACCTATTTCAATATATGTTTGGAGATTTGGTGTTGAAATTCCAATGTTTCTCAAATTTTCTTCTGTTTGATGCGCTTATATAAAAATCCTTCGAAATATTTCATTATTTTGAAGATCATTGTCTTTTTGCCTATCATTGAGATTCAACTGGAAACGTCAATGTTTGCTATTTTATCAACTTGGTCACCAATCTCTACTGACGAGGCATGTTGATTTATTATATTACAAATTTCTAACACATTTTGATTGTTCCTTATTGTTAAATTGTAATTGCTGTTTAGCAGAGATTGGTATACGTTTATCAGTAACGTTACTTCATCACACCATATTTTTGCTGCTTTGAAAATTAGTTCATAATATATATATAATTAGCATCTTAAATCATTATGGTATAATATTTGAGAGTAAGAAAATAATAAGTCTATTTTAACTATTCTACGGATTGTACGGGTTGTATACTAGGTCGGGTTATACGGGTTCTATACTAGTTGTATACTTGGTCGCTACTTTTAAAATGTTACATTTAAAAACATAATATAGTTTATATATATATATATATATATATATATATATATATATATATATATATATATATATACAGGGTGTTTTTTTTTTAACTGACGCTATTCAGAGCCGCCTGTAGCTCGTTCTAATAACTGGATTGACTCAAAATTCTGTGAATGGACTAAAAAAACCATGGGAAAAAAGATTCCAACAAAAAAAAAAGTTCCAATCACCGCCGATAGGGGTAAATGTGGCGCTGTACATTGAAAAAAAAACATCAGAAACAGACAAAATTAATAATTTGGATAAAATGCCATGTTTTATTCATCATTTACACTTTCCCTTTCGTTGATCGCAGTTGAAACATCCATTATCACTTTTTCTGACACCGGTTTACGTCCTCTGCCTGACCGAACTGCTAGCGAGCCTGTTTCTTCGAATTTCAGAATCATTGCTTTCAATACATTAACGGATAAAGGTCCTTTGCGCAGTTTATGGCGTGTTCTAAGTAAACGAAGAGCGGCTGGTGCATTGCACTGGTTACAATAATAGAACTTCACAAGTAACGCGCGCTGCGGTAACGTGAGATTCAGTTTCAATCTGAGCTGAAATTGTTTCTCGGTGTTTTTCGCATGAATTTATAACTTAAACTATTGGCGCTACTGTCGCTTGCGTAAGTAAAAATTTGCATTTTCATTTATTGCCCGTATTTTATGCTAATTCTCTGTTGCATAAATTAACACAGCGCCACATTTCCCCCTATCGGTGGTGATTGGAACTTTTTTTTTTTGTTGGAATCTTTTTTCCCATGGTTTTCTTAGTCCATTCACAAAATTTTGTGTCAATCCAGTTATTAGAACGAGGTACAGGCGGCTCTGAATAGCGGCAGTTTTAAAAAAAAACACCCTGTATATATATATATATAGTCACCATGAACGCTTAAATATAAATAGTGAAACGATATTTGTAGTACAATATAAGTTGTTTCCCCTATTTTTGCAAAAACTCTATAAATAAGTCTAATTCATGAATGTGCTTAGTATATAAATTCAAGACGACCAATGCCTGTTTCAGCAACCACTAATATAAAAAACATTCAAGGACATTAAAAAAAAAAGAAAACAAAGTCACAACAGTGGCAAAGTTTTTTTTTTTTTTTTTTTTTCTTTCTTTTTTTCTTTTTTTTTTTTTTTTTTTTTTTTTGATTTACAGAGAAAGGAAAAGCGCGAATACGATTTCGCATAAGATTTCTATAATTTCTGTAATTATAAATATACATCATTTCTATTAAAATATAATTCTAAGTACTTTATATAATATTAAAATATTTATGTTAAAAAAATATATTAAAAATTGCCTTTTTTGTATTGTAACATTTGGATGATTACATTTAATTCTGTAAAAATATCCTTAATACATATACTTTTAAACTGGTAAATAATATTATATAAAGTGCATTAAATTGTATTTTATGAATTACAATACTTTTTATTACAAAAAAGTTAGTTTATTTCTCAATATTAAAATATCACTTTCGTATAGACGAAATGTGTTAACGTGAAGATTAGATTCTGGAATTTAAAATTTGTTATGCATTACAGAAAGCGTGACCGTTTTCTGTAGGACGGGCGATTTTCATTTTAAAGATTTAACATTTAACGGTACACAAGTATTTTAAGAATCTTACTCCTGAATCACGGTTAGTTTTCATAACAAGGACTAAGGACTTTCCGAAAACGGTCCAACGCCACAATGTACTCTACATCCGAAATGTGACAGTGCCATGACGGACAAGATAGATTGTTAAAGCTTGAAATATTTCTTTACTTAGAAATAAAGGTAACATAAAATCAAAATCAAAAGAATTGAGTCTGGATCAATCGTTTACTTGAGTTTTATAAATGATAGAAAGATTTATGCTTTCTTCCATTAATTTTCAACCCTTTAACCCTTTAACGGATAAAGCACTTCAATTGCTAAAATGTATTGACACCGGAAATTATGAAAAAAATTATTTTTATATAACAAAAAAAGCGATATTTCACATACATAATTAATAGAAAACATTTCTATTAAAATTCTGCTGTCATTGTTGAAATTCGTAATTAAAATTTTGTGGTTACGTAGGGAAACCAATGACCGTTAAAGGGTTAAGTGTTTGAGGGCTTTCCTGTATTTTTATAATAATGCTAATACATGTTATGTTAACTTCAATTTTCTTTCGTAATTCCGTTCTCATACATCTTTTGTATTCCTTTATTATAGAAATTTCTTAAAACGCCTTTTAAAATATTTTTGTCGTCAGCTAATTCAGATTGATTTCAGGAAACGGGAAATTATGTGACTAAATTTTCTTTATTTCTTTCCGAATATTCGTTGTATTTCTTCATCATAGATATTTCTGAAAACATCATTCTGTTAAAATATGTTTTGAAAAGAGTTTATTTAGAATGCTTTTAGGAAACGGAAAATTACGTGCCTAAATTTTCTTTGTAATTTCGTTCCAGTATATGCTTTGAATTTCTTCTTCACATAAATTTACTAAAATATAATGCTGTTTACTGTTTTTGTAAAGAGCTAATTTAGATTGATTTTAGGATACAGATAATTACGTGACAGTCTGTTAGATGGTTATTAATTTTCAAGGCAGGTAAAATATCGTACAGAATAACGCAGGAAACATACTTATATTTCTTATTTTGTCTGGAGAACGGTATTGATAAAGAGAAAAATAATTTATATAATCTAATATAGTTTTGCTAACAAAAATTTATGCCAAGTATTGTGAATTTAACATTATAAAGAACGGGACATTGGTATATTGTTTATTGAATTATTCTATAACATAAAAGAAATATATATTTAGAAATTTGCAAAATTATATTATAAAACTTTGTTTTGGATTACTCTATAAAACAAGAGTCTGTGAAAAATGAGAAACCCTTGCGATTGGTGTTATATGTTGAAAATGCATAATTTCAAATAATATTATGAGTGTATTGCGTTAATTTTATTTGTTTTTTTTGTTAAAATATCTTTCTATTTTAAAGAGAAAATTTTTTATTAGGGTAAATACAAGGGATATTTGTTTTAGTAATATTGAAAAAAAAATATCGTCAATTATTACATTAATACCTTTTATGTTAATTTCGAGAAACTAAATTAAATCAATATTTATATGAAAGTATTTAATGAAAACATTTGAAACATTATTAGTTTTCTTTACATAATATAATTAACTTTATAAAGATTTAAGGTAAAGCTAGGAGAGTCTGCGCACAATTCAAAAGAATAATAATAAAAACTCTAAATATTAATTTTTTGCTAAACTATCAATGAATAATTTTTACTTCATTTGTTTTTTATGCATTTCCATTGCTATTTTGTTGTTATATTGCAATTTAATAGAACAGTTGTAATAAAACCAAGAAAGTTATTTTGCGCAATCTGTCCTTAAAGGGATGGTATGATTGAGCACATGGGTAGGAGAGATTGTTACTAATAATAACTACAATTAAATTGTTAACAATAATAATTATATTGAAAATACATTGTTGTACGGTTTTTGTGATCAAATATTATTGTATTCGGAGTGAATATTTCAACCTAATGATTAAAAAATCAGAAAAAAGGAAATAATTTGAAAAATAATTAAAAAATTTTAATTAAAGGAGAAAAAAATTAAAGAATCAAAAAAAGCAAGTCCAGATAAGATTACAAAATAACATTAAGTTACTTGATAACACGTTTAACTTAAATTTTAGTCCATTTTCATTTTTCATTTTTTATGCAAATTTACCAATAAGCTGCGTAATCTCTCCTAGCATGGAAACTAATGGGAACAATGCGCCATCTCTCCTAAGTAACAGATGTGCAAACTCTTCAATTTCGGTAGGAGAGATTGCGCGGCCTTTTATTTAAACATAGGCACTACTAAAAAGAACCGTTGATGTTCACATTGTCAGTCTAGATTAGTAGCTTATGATAAATCGTTTAAGTTTAAGATATTTTGTACTACTGACATTGTATAGAAATTCTGATGTACAGCTATGAAAATTCAAGCAGTTACTTTGGGAAAACAAAACAAAATAGCAATGTTTTATCTTAGACGCTCAAAACAATCAACGTGCCCTTTCAAGTAGACACTCCATTACTGCTGTTGTAGAACTACCTGGAGTCGTGGCGCGCTCACTCTACTCCTTCCCTTCGAACATCTATGTGCGCAATCTCTCCGACCGCGCCATCTCTCCTGGTTTACCTTAATATATTTCTTATTTTACAGATAGATAATGGTTTTTACGTGCGATAAAACTAAAGAAGAATCCGTACCAGGATCGACAGTAGAACCCAGAACGAAAACAATACCTACCAGACGGATGAAACCGGGATCTGGCGGAAGGCACAAAGCACAGAGATCTGCCAAAAAACCAAGCGACACACGCTATAGTTTAGGGGTGGTCCGTCACAAGATATGTTCACATGCGCAGCTCACAAAACAAGACAACGACAGCAATCAATGACCACACTGCAAAACAGAGACTGTTTTCAGGGAGGACTGTGAGACGATGACCCGAATTTTCGTTACACACAAGGGATAAACATGTACGAGTCCCAAGCACGTGGCGATGATGATTTTGGACTTCTCGTGTTGTGATCAACAAGGAACAGCAGCGCTCCATACCTAGTGGGGCTCTTCTCATGGTCAGGTTTCACACGCCAGTTGTTGGTTCGGAATCGCAGAGAAGGATATCCACTCACCTCGTTTGACTCACAAAGACTGATCAAATGTGAGATCATTTGATTGATCACAATGAGTGTTCAATAAAATGTGAAACATACAAGAAAAATTCTGTGTGGAGAACTCCGATCTCCATGCTTCTAATATCACAGTAACCTGTTGAAGGAGACAGTGCTCAGCGTCAGACCCTCAACGTCAACCTCAACAAAAAACTGGTGCGATAAAATCAAATATATATATATATATATATATATCAAACAATCGTTAATTTGCTTTTTAAAATAAACAGGACCTCAAGTTTTATTCTTATAATGTTCTTTAAGTTATCTTTTTCCTAGAAGGTAAAAAAGTCTATCGGAAACAGTCCCTTTCAACTTTAACTTTTTTACGCATTCATGAAAGAATTCGAAAGAATTAAATTCGAAGAGATTTAATTTATATAATAAGATACGTTATTGCTAAAATCGAATCTTATTATTGCGAAATTAATATTAGAAAGAATAATTATTTTTTTAAATATCAGAGATAAATTAAAATATTATTTTTTAAAACATTCGTTAATTATAACACATGTATTTCTTTCGGTTAAATTTAAAACCTTTGCGACGAGCACCATGTACAATTTAATCTAAAGGATATGACTCTTTTAAGTACATATTACGTACTTTTAATCATACTGGCACCAGTATTTTCATAACGTATATTTTACTTTATTTAATCACAGAAATGTTGCGATTATATAATGGTCGCATTATATTATGATAAAATACATATTATGCACATATTACGCACATATTATGATTAAATAATGTGAAAAATTCTGTTCTAAAATACAGGTATTAAAAATCAAGGATTTTGTTCTTTTAATACGGCACGTATATTTGACGCTCGTCGCGAAATGGTTAAAAACAGGTGTTCTTATGAAAGAAAAATAAATAATAATGGTTAATGTTCTTTAAACATAAAACACACAATGTATAGGGGAAAGTCGGGTAGCCGCGGACAGCGGGCAACCACGGACATTTCAATTTCTAAAAAATTCAGGGTGTTGCGTAAATAAAGAGTTATTGTAAATGAACACCCTCTAGAGACGAAACAAATACAGTTTAATTACAACGTGGGTGCCGAGTAATTTAGTCGTGAGTGAGTATTTTGTTTTCGAGAAAACGAGACACAAATGTATCCTATGCGGTGAAACATTTGCAGAAGACTGGATTCAGTGTTAGAAATTCAAAGACTGGGTCCGTGAAGATTGTACGGTTGGTACACCATTGGCTACCGGGCTACCGCCGTTTCTTTTGACGCCAAAAAAGTAAGGCCACACTATTTTAAGTATATTTCGTTAAATAATTCGATATTATTAGCAATGTTTAATAAAATAATTAAAGAAGTTCGTAATTTTATTTTAAGTATAAAATAAAGACAGAAATTTCATTCATTTGTTTTTAATTTGCAATTTATCTAAGTGTCCGGGGCTACCCGATCTTCCCCTAAATCATAAAATGTGCTATTAAGACTTTGTTTTTAGCACCTTTTAAGATTAATGTTTTTAAATCATAAAAGATAATGACAACAGTTGACATTTTTTACAGTAATTTATGTTACTTAAAATTACAGTTTACGTCTCCATACTCAAACATAATTCCTTTATTATCCATCAAAATTAAAGCAAAATTTAACTTTTGGAATTTTTATAATGAGTAAAAATAATATTATGAATATTACGTATTTCTGTAGAGAATACGATTTTCTTTATAAATCTTTAATATATTTCTTCATTTAGAAATAAACAGTTTCCGGAACGAGAGACCAAAATAAAGATATTTCTGTCTGAAGCTATAGTTAACTGGAATCTAATATATCAACAAGGCCTTTGGCTTTATTTTAGTAATTTTCGTAAAGTAATCGTATCCGAAAAAGGTAAAATAATCTCTTGGAAACAAATATATTGTTTCTTTCATCTTGTTGCTGAAAAAGGCTTTGAATTAGAAGAAAGGTAATTTATGTAATATGACACATTTTTGCTTAGGGTGAAGCTAGGAGAGTCTGCGCACAATTCAAAAGAATAACAATAAATGCATAAAAAACAAATGAAGTAAAAACTATTCATGGATAGTTTAGCAAAAAATTAATATTTAGATTTTTTATTTTTATTCTTTTGAATTGTGCGCAGACTCTCCTAGCGTTACCTTAATAATTTAATATAAGGTGAAGCTAGGATAGTCTGCGCACAATTCAAAAGAATACCAATAAAAAATCGAAATATTAATTTTTTGCTAAACTATCCATGAATAGTTTTTACTTCATTTGTTTTTTATGCATTTTATCCATTATGTTTTTTATCAATTGCTATTTTGTTGTTATGTTGTAATTTAACAGAACAGTTGTAATAAAACCAAGAAATTTGTTTTGCCCAATCTGTCCTTACAGGGTTGGTGTGATTGCGCACATGGATAGGAGAGATTGTTACTAATAATAACTACAATTAAATTGTTAACAATAATAATTGCACTTAAATGACATTGTTGTAAGGTTTTTATGAACAAATATTATTATATTAGGAGTGAATAATTCAACCTAATGGTTAAAGAATAAAAAAAAAAATGAAATAATATTAAAAACGATTAAAAACTTTTAATTAAAGGGGAGAAAATTAAAGGATCAGTAAAAGCAAGTCCAGATAAGATTACGAAATAACTTTACGTAAATTATTACAAAATACTTTTAACAAGTTACTTGAGAACACGTTTAACTTAAAATTTGTCCATTTTAATTTTTCATTTTTTAATGCAAATTTGCTAATAAGCTGCGTAATCTCTCCTAGCACGGAAACTAATGGGAACAATGCGCCATCTCTCCTAAGTAGCAGATGCGCAAACTCTCCAATTTCGGTAGGAGAGATTGCGCGGCCTTTTATTTAAATATGGCCGCTACTAAAACGAACTGTTGATGTTCAGATTTTTAGTCTAGATTAGTAGCTTATGAAAAAGCATTTAAGTTTAAAATATTTTGTACTACTGACATTGTATAGAAATTCTGATGAATATCTATGAAAATTCAAGCACTTACTTTGGGAAAACAAAACAAAATAGCAATGCTTTATCTTAGACGCTCAAAACAATCAACGTGCACTTTTAAGTAGACACTCCACTATTGCTGTTGTGCAACTACCTGAAGTCGCTGCGCGCTCACTATACTCCTTGCTCCCGAACCTCTATGTGCGCAATCTCTCCGACCGCGCCATCTCTCCTGGCTTTACCTTACTTAAAACTTTGCTTACCATTGCGAAATGGATATTTCAAAGTAGATTATTTATTGAGACTCGATGTAACATATCACTGAATATATATATTATAGTATTGAGAACGTTTGTAAATTATGACCTATGATCCTGGATACTCTTTAAAACAAAATTTTATGGAAAAGAAAATCTACTGATTGGTTATTTTAAAATCAAACACATATCTCTTTCCAGTTAATAAAAGTATGAGTTTTTTTCTGAAGTATTAATAATTTGTTTTTGTTAAAATTGGCTTCTAAATTTTTACAAAAGAAACATATATGTGAATACTGCTTAAAATTATTTTATTTTCAATTATTTTTTTATTATTTCGCGACCTTATTTTCTGTTTTTTTTCTATGTTGTTGTTTATTCTACAGAAAGACTGCATGCAATAAATGTTGGGATATTAATTATTGGAATGTTCAACAGAAGTATGATATATTTATTATAAATTTCAAAATAAGCATGTTAAAAATCTTAAGAATGAAATTTTTTACAAGTTTTGAATCGATATATATTATAAAATATTAAAGAAATAATGTGAAAAAAACATAGTGGATAACGAAATGACAAAAAAAAAAAAATGTTTTGTTTATTTATGTGTACAATTAGGTAAAAAACATTTTATTTTGTCATAAAAATATTTTACAAATCACCATACAGATAACATACATGAAATTTCTATATTTACCGACAACTTCATCGTTTTTACTTACCCATCATACGTAGTATAGGGTATGTCTTGCAATCATCGTTTTGAAAATCGAAAAAAAAAATTCTTTGACGGATTAACTCGTTTCTGACACTGGAGATTCCGAAAAGCATGTTTTTAGAAGAAAAAAAAATTGCCGAGCATCTTTGTGTCTGTGTGTCTGTAAATGCTTTATCTCCCGAACAAAGTGAGATAGAGACTTGAAATTTGGTATGTACTTAGTATGTAATAATGGAAAGAAGCTGATTGAATTTCAGTAACCTCGATTATCCGGATCTATTTTTTTTTCGGACTCTTGAATTATTCGTTCTGATAGATATATAAAAAGATATATAAAAATTTTCGAAATTGTTTATTTTAAGGAGTGAATATAAAATATAATAAAAAAAACATACATTTTGCATAATGAATAAAGTTGATCGAATAATTAGTTGCATGGAAATTTGGAATCCTATTTTCCGCACTCTTCGACTTTTCGTGACTCTGTATTTCATTCAAATTTCAATTTAAAGATATACTTTCATTGGAAATGAGACGCTTAATCCGACGCAGTAAACTGTTAGTTTATATGATTAACATTTTTGGAGTTATGAGGATGTTTCTTTTACTCAATTCAGTAATAAAGCATTTAAAGTTTATGCCGTCATCAAGCCACGATTTTATTCGAATTGCAATGCATTTTATAAATAGTTTACACATGTTTTATTTTTATATTTTATATTATGCATAACCATGTTGGGTAAGTATTACGGTGGTCCCCAACGACTAATTTAGAATGTCTTGTACTAAGGACTTTCGTCTAAAATCATTCAAATTTTATTATTAAAGAATTTGTTTTAATAAGGTAATGATTAATTATTTTTAAATAAACAATTTGCGTTAAAAAAGTACTAATTTTTTTATTTAAAATTACACAATTCAATATAACAATATTCTGAATACAACATATTTTCAAGGTATCTGCACGGATGTTTATATACATATAAGAAATAAAATGAACTTAAAACAAGTGCATTTTAATTACAATAAACACCATTGCAAAATGTCTCGATTTTGGAATTTTGCTATAAAGGGAATGTTACTTCTTTTCATTGCTAAAAAATGCAAAATAAAATAGGTTTTATTAGACTGTTGACATATGCTTCAGCTCAATATGTGCCATTATCAAAACAAATATTTGTTTTGATAATGGCTGATATTGTGTTGAAACATATCTCAACAGTCTAATAAAACTTATTTTACTGTTTATAATCTTTTTATTTTACACATTTTAGCAATTAAAAATAAGTATATAATTAGAAGGCGTTATGATTTGTTATATTTAAGTGAACGTTAGTTTTTTTAATGCCTAAAAATTTTATAGATTTTCTCGAAACTCTTTTCGCAACACGCTTAAAAAATTTTCATGGTACAATACAGTCGGACAGTCAATATTGTCGGACACACAGGCTTCTCCGTATACGGTTGCTACGTATACGGCCTCTGTTCTCTCCCACGCATGCTCCGATCTACTCCGGAGACTCCAATCACATCCCTAGATGTATCGCTACGTTCTCCCATAGCGGCATTAGCAAATATATTAACGGTTGCGTTGTTACGACGTGTCGCACCTTTTCTTTTGAACACCCTTTGTATTTAAGTTAATGTTAGTTATGTTAATCCTTTAAAATGTTATAGATTTTCACGAAA
This sequence comes from Maratus michaelseni, assembly GCA_963931845.1. Lineage (NCBI taxonomy): Eukaryota > Metazoa > Arthropoda > Arachnida > Araneae > Salticidae > Maratus > Maratus michaelseni. The sequence goes on along the minus strand of OZ007587.1, from coordinate 429,411,609 downwards.
CTCTTTTCGAAACACACTTACAAATTTTTTATGGTACATTACATTACTTCGCACATAGTTCTTGTGTCCTATAGAATGCAACAAATACTCATTTGATGTGAAATTTTAGAAATTTAGAAGAATGAGTTAAAACAGACCATCAGTAGCTCATTGATTATAGTTTCACTCAGTTATCGCTAGAAAAATATTTAATAAGTAGATTAAAGATTCTATATATCTTATACCTCAATTCTTTATTATCTTAAAATATTATTGAGAGTTTTAAATAACAAATATAAACGTTTGCCGATAGTTAAATTAAAACTAAAAGGTTTAAATAATGTGTAAATTATCTTAAAATAGCAATGCTGCCCTTTTTTATGAAAAAATATTAAACATTACGATAAATATTTTTGTATAACAATTGAAGCAGATGTTTAATCCTTGGATATAGCGTGAATGTGATGAATAAATAACTTTCAATAAATTATGGGTAAAAATATATACATTTTTGTTACTAAAATAGATGTTCTCTACTAAAATAGATATTCTGTAATCTGTAAAAGACAAACAGAATATGATGCAATGCTATGAAATTCGATTATGTTTTTATCATTTTCTTATATCTGAAAATGTGGAAGAAATTGTTTTCATTCTATATCCGATATAATTATAATAACTATATTATTGGAGGGATCATTTTTGAGCATTGCGTTTTTCTAAGTAAATTATATTTATCATAATGCTTTCTTCGTTATTGCGGCTAATACAAGCAATGTCACATGCCTCAATAAAATATTTTCTTTTCTGCATTTTAATTAATAGACTGCACTTAAATGTAAGAAAAATATTCTACTCAAAACAACTTTCTTTTTCTTTTGGAGATAATATTTATGCTTTGTGTATATTATTGTTATTTTGTAAGAATTGAACCTGGTATTAGAATAAAAAAATACTAGGGTTTATTGCATATAACGTGCAGTATTTATATAAAATGTGTAGTTTCATTTTTTTAAAGAAAAGGTTTAAAGAACTTCTCTTAAGTTTAACTTTTTTTAACTTTCAAACAGTTATAACTGTGTCTATTTCTAAAAAAATATATTAAGACATGTTTTATGTGCCAAATAAGCTGTACCACGCTATGAAGAAAAAAAATTAAGTATGTTATTCTGTGATTTTTTATATATTGTATTATGTCTGATGTTTAAAAATATATATATGTGTAAGGAATTTATTTCTTGTTCGTAATGTAAAAATAAAATGATCATTAATGTTAACTGAGTTAGATTAATATTCATCATTCGTGAACTTGGAATTAATGCTATATGCATCACATGTTAAACGCTATTTTCAAAACGAAAATAACAGTTAAAAAAATAAACGTGCAGTAAAAAATAATACAGAAATTTGCAGCTTCTTGTACAATCCACTAGCTTCCAGATATTATTTCATGTATGTATTATATTCATTTTATTTAAATCACAAAACATTTGTTTCTGTGTACAGAGATAACCAGATATTATTTTATGTATGCATTATATTCATCTTATTTAAATCACAAAACATTTGTTTCTGTGTACAGAGATAAACTTTTTTTACATAAAAAATGAACATCGGTGATAACGTTACATATATAGCTAAACTTAACACACAAGGTCCTTTTAATGACTGTGGAAATGTTTATGGATAAAAGTTGCACTTCTGTTGATAAAAGTTGCAATTTCTTTTGTTAAGAAAATACACTGCCTTATATGCACATAACTGAAAGGATTAGAAAAAAAATATGTTAAAAAAACATATTTCATATATATATATATTTTTAAATTCCTATTATTAGCTCTCACTCTCTCTCTATATATATCTTGTTCAAATTTTCAATCGTTAATAAAATATTTTCTATTCATCCACTCAAGTTCAAATAATTTTTTTTAACTTGTAGTGGATGACACTTTATGTTAATACAGTTTTTTTCAAGTATTAATTAATTCATTAAATTTAATTAATTTATTTTAGTTTTAAATGGAGGAAAAAATTCCTACCATTGTTTTCATAAATGAAACGAAAGATTTATCTCAAATTAGTGATACCACAGAAATAAAATACCGCAACGATGATTATAAAATAATGTTCAATAAAGATAACGTGTGACATTAATGCTGCACGTGTTTATTTTATATATTTATGATTAAAAAGTAGGAATTGACTTTCAAAAAAAAATTATATTACTTGTTTTTACAAGAATTTATTATATATAGTAACAATGAAACTTAAATATGAACGATACCAATGAACTATCATACAAACTTGAACTATAATTTTATTTGTAATTAATGGGAGGAAAGAAAAAAATATTTTTTTCCTATATAATTCATATACAGTACTTTATTGAGTTCTGTGATTTTTTTTTTTTTTTTGCCACTCTGGAATGTTTAAATATTAAACTTAATCCCAAAATTTTCAAGGTCATCCGCAAAACTGTCATTTTATTATATTTTTAATATGCAAAAAAATGTAGCAATATAAATTTTTACCAGACTTGATTGATTACTTAGTGAGATAGATATATTTATAATGAAGCAATCAATATTAGAATAACGGTGCCAAATTGAGCATAAAATAATTTCCAAGTATGTGCACTGCTATAAGGAAAGACATGGCCATATGCAATTTCAAGCATCGATGGCAGTAGTATATAATTAAGCACTGACATTGTAATCAGTTATAAAACTTTTAATTTTATCTGTTTTGTTTCTTCTGTCTTCTGACATATATATCTCTGGATTTTTCGCAAAAAAAGATAGAATAATATTAATAATTTTCTTTTCAATTCTTTGGAATTATGCGCATTTTGTTTTACAAAAATATATTTCTTATTCAACTATTTTCTGCTGTTTAATTTCGTCTAACAGCATGCAATATGTTTCCTTATGTATTATAATTGTTTCCAAGAAAATAACAGAACATTATTTTATGATGAAATATCTAAAAAGAAATTATAGTCCGGGAGGCAGCGTCACATTTTTGGAACCAAATTGAACATCGATGATTATGTTATATGTAATGGAGTAGATAGTGCAGATAGCGAAATTCAAAGCTTCAGAGATCTATGTGTGTGTGTGGGGGGGGGGTTGCAATAGCAAAATGCCACATCTGCTGCAAAAGTGAAATGTATGGGATCCCGATTACAGATGATGTACCGAGTCGAGGTGACCATTAAATCATTTTTAAAAACACTGGTTTGACACACGTTGCAGCAGTCTGTGCGATGTTGTCTTGGCAACTGCCCCCCAACTCCACCCCTGCAAATGCGCTAGCTAACAGGCAATTACATATCATTTGCGAATTATGAGATACGAGAAAGCGTAAGTATTAATAAAAAAATACTTTTCCGAATAAAAATATACAACCTTTTTCAATATCTATGACTAAATACACAGCTTTGTCTTATATGCTTTCAAGGATGTTTTGTTTTTTGTTTTTTCTTCTAAAAATATTCAAAAATTGCCTAATAATCACACATGCAGGGAAATGACTCTTTGAAAGGCTTAATAGTCCGGGGCGTAGACTTCAACGTCACATTATACAACAAAGTTTTATCTAATCTATCACATAAAACAAAATAATCAACGATAGACTTTATTGCTAAATGTGACGTTGCAGTCTACGTCCTGGACTATTAATCCTTTTAAAGAGTCACACGGTGGAAGATTTGCCAATTCTAGCTGGCCAAAAGTTTATTTTTCAAAGTTTATCCGACGGTATGTACCTTAAAAGTGCAGGTGGTGGATACGGCAGATGTTTTTGATATGAATGCAACCGCACTGCCAGTAGAAGAGTATGGAGTTGGCGTTTATTAGAGGAGAATAAATCGATGATTTCTTGTATATTGTTTTCATATGTGAATGTAGAAGAAATTGAAAGAAATTGTACAGTATGAGTGCTTTAGAACAAGGTAAGTACTTCATTCTTTTTATTTATATGCACATTTTTTTCTTTTGCCAATAGTTATTTCACATTTAATGTTTTTAATGACTTTATGCATTTTTAATCATTTTCATTTTGAAAATTCATAAAGTTATATTAAAAAGCTAGATAAATATCAATTTTTAATTTTAGGAAATAGTTTAGACTCTTAGATATTGGATAAACGTTTACTTGTCTGCATCTATCTGCTTCCGTAGATTTTAAAGTTGTTTTTATCATATGAAGTCTAAAATTATTATTATACTTTTTTTCTAAGAACAATTTTCTTTTACCAGGGTCATCAGAATTTAAACCAATCACACGAATAAGCTTTTATAATACGAGGGCATTTCGAAATGTAAAGATACAATGGCTCGTATTCCTTAAAAAACATTTATTTAGAAAACGTAAGTTACATCTTATTAACTGAATTATTTATTATTTTTCGACGTAATCACCCCCGTTATCCAAACATTTGTTAAGTCGGGGCACACGCTTTTGTATCCCACAGTCATAGAAGGTTTCCGCCTGTTGTCGGAACCACATTTCAACTTCATCTTTGATCTCATCACTTCCGGTATGATCTGATGCAATTCTTTCAATTTGAGACGTCTATTCGCACGAATTGCTTCCCCCGTTCTCTGAAGAAGGGCTTCAGAGATCACAGATGTCCGACCTGTTCTTTGTTCGTCATGAACATCGGTCCTACCTTCAGAGAAATGACGACACCATTTCGTTACATTTTGTCGATTCATAATGTTCCCATAAACAGAAACAATTTCTTTGTGAATATCCGCTGGTCGCTGACCACTTGCATGAAGAAAACGTATGACGGAGCGCACTTCGCATTTGGCGGGATTCTGAATCGGCGGAACCATTTTAAACACGACCTACTCCAACCAGAATCAACGTTGAAATGCCGAACGACCGCGAGGAGAAAGCTAACGGTTCAAGGTTAACACCTGTGTTGCCAACTTGCTTGCCAAAACTTTTCTTTTCCTCCGGCGTAAGGTGTATCTTTACTTTTCGAAATGCCCTCGTATTATACAGCAGGAACAAGAAAGAGTCCGCATTTAACGAAAAAATCGAATTGGCCGAAGATGTTTTGTTGATAAATGAAAATTATAACGAAGTACAAATGGAAGTTTTCAAGCAGGAAATGATTAAACAAAAGACCCAGTTTAGACAAAAGTAGACTGTTGCCGAAGCTGTGTATTTATTCATACATATTTTTAAAAAGTTGTCTTTTTTTGACCGGGAAACTTTATCGATACTCACACTATCTCGTATTTCATATTTGGCAAATGATATGTAATAAAAATTAATACTAAAGTTTACTGGTAAGCAGATGAAATGTACGTAATGACATGGATTATAATATTAAATAGTAAATCTAAAATGTCGTCGAAAGGAAATTGTTGAATTCCATCGTTAAAACATAATTTTTCTTAAATTTTCTATAGTTTAAGGTCCATCTAAAAGTATTCAAAATAGAGAACGAAACTTTTAAAAACCATTAATCTTCCTTGGGTTTTGAAACGAAAGGTGTCATCTTTTGGAATAAAGACATATTATTATAACAATGAATCTTCATGGAGTTGTAAGTTTTTCCAATACTTTTATTTTATGTAAGAAAATTTTTGTGTAAGTAAAATTTATTAAACTATTTAAACAAACAATTCTAGAAGTGTAGTCCATGCGGTAAAGTTATTTGATATACAGAACATAAAGTCTTTAAGTATTGAAGTATTTAAAACAATTTTGGAATAATGCAAAACCAATTCTGTTTTATTAATGGTATAATTATCAAAATATATGGAATATTATTTGGTATATATCAATGTATAACTCATGATTTTTGTTTTACATAAAAAAGGGGAAAATTCTTAAAATTGAAATTATCAAATTGAATTCAACAAATCATTTCAAACCTACAAAAAGTTTTTCTAATATATTTTTAAAAGTAATTTCCACTTTAACTAATTACCTACAATCTCGTTCATATTTTAAAAATATTTTTAATGGAAGAAAATACAAATATTAGTGTAAGTAGATGAGCCTTGCACATAAGAATAAATGTATTTCTTTCCTACGTTTACTTATCTATACAATTTTCAAACTATCTTCCCTTCGAAATTATTTGTATAATAGATTTATGAAAATTGATAACTACAAACATTAAATATAAACACTACAATGTTCATTTTTAATAATGTTTTTGTTAATATTTATTATTTTTTTAATTATACACATATTTATATGGAGACTACGACATGTCTTATTAAAAGAAAATTTAATTCAGTAAACAAATGTAAAATGCGTTCTAAAATGTAAAAGAAAGTAGAGAAGAATGGAGTTTTATAACTTGGCATTTTTTTTTTCTGAAAAATACATAATATTTAGATTTAGAAATTTAGAAATATTACTATACCGGTTCTCAAAAAACTAATTAAATAAAAAGTATCAACCTCTACAAAGTAAAATTTTCTGACACATTTACAGACATATTTTAAAAGTAAAAACTGACACTTGCAGACATGATTATTGAAGTGGTTTTAAATCAAACAGTTTATTGCCTTCTTCAATAAATGAATAGCATTTGAAGTAAACAAAAATATTACGTCTGAACATATTTATATTTATATTAAAATCGTTAAAATTACAGACATTACATTACAATTACATAAAACATTAAAAACATATTAAAATTGGACTTTCGGATTTACATGAAAATCCCTTTTCCAGATTTTGCTAAATCTTTTGTAATCAAATCGAGGTGCAGCGACTACAGAACTCGTACTTTCTTAGAAGCATGGTATACAAAAATTACAGATTTACCTCTCAACGAAGCAGGTGCAATTCCGAATGAATACTCAGAGTTAATATAACTGTAACTTTGGCATCGACATTTTGATGCGTTGTATTTTCTATGTGTTGATATTTTAGAACTGTGACTTTGGTTAAGAAAAATTTTTGCTGATGATGGATTTTCATGTAAATCTGAAACGTCCAATTTTAATATGTTATTAATGTTTTATGTAATTGTAATGTAATATCCGTAATTTTAACGATTTTAATATAAATGAATAGTAGTTTGCGTTGTACGCGATTGTCTTCTGATGATAGGAGTTCGACTGCTTTCCCGCGGCGGCCTTCGCGTCCGGATTTTCATTTAAAAAAGGCGACTATGAAAACATTTTATGAAAAAATCTCCTGCCTTTACGGCAAAGTGAAAAACTACTTAGTTACATAATTGTTAATAAAAGCACTTGCCCATTTCTTGCGTTTGTGAATAAAAATGTATTCAGGCAGGTGTCAGACAGTAGCCCGTATGGACGTAAGAACAACTGTAAGGGGTCAGGTACTTCAAAAGTGTCCAAATATCAATTTTTAAATATCTTATATTAAAATTTGATGAATATTTTAGAAGATTATTTTCATATGATCAGGGGGTAATTTTATTATGATCTTTGAGTGCACGATTTCTAAGAAATAGCTAAATAGAATAGATGAAAAACAAATTAAAATTCTGATACATTAATAAAAAATAAGATTCTGGAAAAAAAAATATTATTATATTTTTTCAAGTGTACGTCATTTTAAAGAAATATTATATATCTCTACTCATTTTAAAAATTGTGACAATTCTCATTGTAAATCAAAGGCTTTTTGTGACAGTTCAATTATGAGAAAGCTTACGCGCAAGGCATATAATGTGGGTTAATTTATTAAAAAGTATAGATTTTTTTAATAAAATTAAAACACTTTATATGCTAATATATAACATGAACTTCAAAGATTCATTGTTTACTTAAAATGTGTCATTAAAATAAATAGATACTAAAAGATGTAAAATACTAAAATACACATAGGTTTAAACATCCGAGTAATTTTTGTTGCATCCGCAACTTTCATCAGAGAAAAAAAAATCCTTTCAATAAAGGAAATTTTCTCCTATAGAAAGGGAATTTTCTGCCTGATGAAGGTTGTAAATGGAACCGAAAGTAGTGGGAGGTTTAAATAAATGTATATTTTACCATTTTACATTTTTAATATTTAGTTATTTATTCTAGTGTAAATTTTATGCAATAATTTTTAAAGTTCATGTTATATTCATATTTAATACTTGGAAATTTTTCCAGAGAAAATTTCACAAGCCTTGCATTCATAATATTCAAATTTTAATTGCTTAATAGGCGTATAGCCAACATAGAGAAAATCCAGCATCGACAATATAATAAATTCATATTTAATACTTGGAAATTTTTCCAGAGAAAATTTCACACGTATAGCCACATGTTGGCTATACGGCTATTAAGCAATTAATATTTGAATATTATGAATGCAAGCGTGTGAAATTTTCTCTGGAAAAAAAAGAAAAAAAAATTCCAAGTATTAAATATGAAATTATTCAATTGTCGTTGCTGGATTTTCTTTGATTTCGTGTTTGCCCCAGGGTTGGCGGCTCACGGAAAATATTCCATCTTGTGCTGCGTTTGTAGCATTGCCAACATGTTATGGGGAAAAAGTTCCAGGCTGATTATCTTTCCCAAGTGGTTCAGTTGGTAGAACGTCAGTGCGATAATCTGATGATCCAGGTTCGAGTCCCGGCTTGGGTACTTTTTCACTATGTTGGCTATACGCCTATTAAACAATTAAAATTTGAATATTATGTTCATGTTATATTTTACGATTAACTCAAGATGAATTTTGCATTTCGCCCTACGATATTCATTCACTTTATATGCATCTACACTTTGTTAAGAACATTAACTGTGAGATTGTGTCTGTTTTATGTTGTGTCTAAAATTTCCTAATCAAACGTTTTTTAGATTGATTAGAGTTATTGCAACCCACATCAGGCTCAGTTTTGAATGTAATCTGTTAGTTTAAAAAGTACCTGGCCATTTAAGAAAAACGCGTAAGAATGCATTTTTTAAAATAGTATTACCGAAAATATATTTTCCAAAAATTCCATGTAATACATTCTTTATCCAGTCATTAAAATATTATACAAAACACCAAAATATATAATCATTAAAACATAACTTCCCAATAAAATAAAAACCGACATATTTTTTACAATCATATTAAGTTTTCTAAAAGTAGGTCAACATACTTTAACTTCACTCTGAAACCTATTACCAATAATCTTTGATGATGTCAAACTGATTTATTTTACTTCACATTATCATTTCTTTGATGTTGTATTGTCCGAAAAATATAGAAGATATAGATATAATCTTTTCAACATTATCCTTTAGAGTATAAAATTTTCAAATGGCTTTACGAATAAATATGACATTTTCTGTATAAAATTACAAGAACTGAGATTGAAAAGTGAAGTAATAATGCATATTATAGATCATGCTTGGAGTTGTCATTCACTGACTGACATTTTAATTTGTTATTTTATTGGTTAACGCATTATTAAACAATTTTGCATTATCAAAAAAAAAAAAGCAATGAAGTCGACGAAAAATGTGTGAATTTGATAAAACTTGAAAAACAAATGAATCATGATTTTAAAAACTTTAATTGAAAGGTCAATATTTCAGGGATCAATAAAAACTGTGCTACATTTAAAATACTTTTCCGAAATCGACGTGTTACTTAAATCTTTAAATATGTTTGTCGGTTATCAGTTATTGATGTAAAAACAAAGAGATAAAACAACAAAAAAATAAAACCAATGAATTATGTTGTTTTTGCACTCAATGATATTTATTACCACTAGAAATGATACACCAAAATATATTAATCACAATTTTATTATGAATAAATATGTATAAATCATTTACATCTGCAAGTAAACACTTAGAAACTCGCGCACATTAACCCAGCAAAATGTCCTGTGTGGTATAGTTTGTACAGCATGTATTTCTAAATTTATAGCAAAATAAATTAATGTTTTATAAGATTATTTATGATGTATACAATTACTATGTAGTACAGTATTTAAAAAATCTCTTAACATAGGCATATGTTAAAATATTTACGAACAATGCGCGTTTGTAACATGCATATCTGCATTTTTAACATCCAAAAGTGTATAAAACACGCGAGAATATAAATGTTAGAAACTGTACAACGTTTCATATTGAACAACGTTTTCGATCGCATTTTCTTTTGTTTTGTTTTCGGTCATTGGAATATAAAATTGTATACTTATTACATACATGCCGAATATTAAGTATTTTAAATGTCAATTTTTCTAATACATTTATAACAATATTAACTTCTTAAATCAAAAAATTATGTTATTATTGAAGCATTTTTACTTAATATATGTAACCATTGACAAGTATACATTAATGCAATTAAACATATTCAACAACGTTTCAATTGCATTTTCTGTTTGTTTTGTTTTCGGCCATTGGAATATAAATTTGTATTGTTATTGACTAATTGTCTTTATGAATAAACAATAAATATGAGTGGAAATGGATAAATAATTCTAAATAATACATTATTCTGTAAGTAGTGGCCTACTTTTGAGGATATATTTGCAACAACCATACATCGAACATAGATTATGAAAAGATATCCAGCACTTCCAGAATACTTTAACGGAACTTTACTGTTTTAAAACATGAAAGAAGATATAAAAGTAAACAACTCAGAAAACGCATAACACATTTGAATACCAGATTCCAATAATTACTGACCACTTGCGGAAAAGTACACGATTTGTTTCAGTATCCCTGTACGTTAACTATAGAAATGTACATACTTTACATACAGTGTGTCACAAATTGTGTCTTAAAACATGACTGGTGGATTTTGAAATTCAATAAAAAATGATAACTTAAACATCAACTGGTACAGAGACAAGCTAAGAGTAAAGCGTAACATGCTTAACGCGTTGTATAAGAGAAGTATACACCAACCAGACCACATTATATATAGAACAGAATATAATAAGGCAAGAACACTATATAAACAAGATATTAAAAAGGCCAAATTATCAGCATGGTAAACATTTTGCTCGACAACAAATAATATTTATGGCACAGCATTTGAACATCTATAACAAAAATACCTGAAAAACACAGACTTAAGTCTACTCAGTACTGGAAACTTCAACAAAATCAGAAATATTTCATGAAATTCAACTACGCTTAGGAGACCACCACTTTTCAACACATATTCCGAATAACATCCACACATTCACCAATGACCAGTTTTTAACATCACAGGATAAATAAATCAGATTTCACTAAGCGAACTCAAATACTGCTCCCAAAAGCAAGATAACAAGAAAGCACAAGGTTACGATATAATTGACACAAGAGTAGTAAAGAACATAATAAAACCTTTTTCCTGAGCTGATGCTGAACTTATATAATAAATGCTTTCACCTAATTTTTTTCCAGATAAATGGAAAAAAAGATATGGTTATGGTCTTTAGAAAAAAGAATAAATATCCCCAACTTGAAAAATCCTATAACCCAATAACTTTACTACCAATGTTGGAAAATCTTCTCGAAAGACATAAAAACAGGAGTAATGATATTATTGGAAAACATATCATATCTAAATAATGTTCAATTCGGTTTCCGAGAAGGAAGAAGTACTATCGATGCAGTAACCTTTTTAAAATATAAAACCACGGAATCACTTTCCTCTAAAAAATATTGTGACATTGTATCATTCGACATAGAGGGTGCTTTTGATGGCATTGACTGGCACATTATTACAGATATCATTGAGAGATCCCCCTTGTCAACCTACTTAAAATTTCTATTAAAAACTACATTTCTAATCGCTGTGTAGGTGTTAATCGATTTAAATTTATAGAATGGTTTCAAGCATACAAAAGATAACCTCAGGGTCTGGGTCCCCTCTTCTGGTTTCTGGTTGCGGATTACATCATAAAACAGTATCATATAAAAGAATCCTAATACTAGCTTATGCTGATGCTTTTAATATTATAACAACGGGGAATACCAGAATGGAACTTGAAGAAACAGAAAATGCAAGAATTACAATATTTTCTAATCTATGTAATTCTTTAAATTTACAAATCTCAACTCTAAAATTAATGCAATATTATTTGGTAGATATATTCTGACTCGCAGGAGACCTATATTCAAATTGCAAAATATTAGAATAAATATTACGAAGAACTTGACTTATTTAGGTTTAGTATTATATTCTAAATTTAAATAGCTAGACCATCTAACTTATGTGAAATCAAAAATTTCAAAATTCATACATGGTTTCAAAAGATTTAATTTTTTATTCACGGAATCAACCGGGATATTTTGAAAATATAGTATAAAACGGTAGTTTTTAAACAAATTACTTATGGATACTAGGTTTGACTTCCTGATGTAAATTGTCACGTAACACAAGGATTGAAAACCATACAGAAAACTGTTCTATTAAATTTAAAAAGGGTATATAGGATTATCTCCAATGACGCATTTCGCGCTCTAACTGGCATTTCTCCAATAGATGTTACGTTGACTAGGAGAAATGAACTTTATTCGCAAACAAACAGTCATAGCTTAGCTACAATAATGGACATGGTAGCTCCCCGTTATTTTTAAATAAAATAGGAAAACGCACTTCCCCAAATTGCATATGCCAAAAAAGCTCAATAAACATTTCAATAAACATTTCCTTTCGTGGAGAAAAGTTCCTATGCTGAATCTCAACGGCTGAATCTCAACGAGAGGGTGATTTTGTTTCATTTCATTTGTTCCTTTGTATATCATCTTTCACCTAATTAACAGTAAAGTTTAGTAAAATTAATTTGGAAATGTTGGAAAGTATTGCATAGTCTATGTTTGACGCATGACTTTCCGTTTTTGTTATTAACATTCGCCAACATAGCTGAAAAGTGTCTATTATTTCGGTTCGTCTTTCTGCTCTCTGTTCATGTTCTAACTGAGGCAAACAAACTCGGACTGCCGTGGAAATGATATATGTTATTGTGGTTTACTGTGACGTTTCCGGTATTGAACACGAAGTGTGTAGCATTTAGAGTTCATTTACGGAGACACTTAAAATAATCACGATACATTATGATATATGGGTAAGAATCATTTGCGGTGTACTTTAATTATATTACACTATTTCGAACAAAAATTAAATTGATATACAGGTTGACTCAAAAGTCCTTGACAAATTTTAAAATTCAATAAAAAATTAAGCAGTCGGCACACAAGAGTGCGGTTTTGACTAAATTGCTTCTTATGATCGAAAATTTTCTTTAAAAAATATATAAATTATTACCAAATATTTCTCACAGAGGGCGTTACTTCTGTAGAGCTACAGAAGATGTAGAGTGCCTTTATGTAGAACAGTGGCGAAAGACACACAGTGAGTATGCACAGTTTCTGTCCAAACTATGGCAAACCAAATTCTAGAACTTAAGAATATTCTACTTCATGAGTTCGATTAGACAAGTGAGACAAGTCAACAAACATTAGTTTGACGATAATAGAAAGCTCGTCAAGTTGCTTGAAGTTTCTTTTTCCTTCCAAAATCGTATCGACCAAGCGAATTTTTTCCCGTATGTCGCTATTATCTTACAGAGGCATGCTATAAATCTTGACGAGAGTCCTATTATCGCCAAACTAATGTTTGTTGATTAATCTCACTTGTCTAATCAAATTCATGAAGGCGAATATTTTTAAGTTCAGGAATGTGGATTGACATAATTTGGACAAAAACTGTGCATACGCAATTTGAGACTTTAGCCATTGTTATGTATAAAGGCATTTTAAGTATTCGATAACTTTCCAGAAGCAATTCCAGAAACTGCACGTCTTTCGCCACTGTTATGTATAAAAGCAGTCTACCTCTTCGGTAGCTTTGCAGAAGTAAAGCCATCTATGAGAAATTTTTGGAAATATTTTTTAAAAAAATTTTCGATCATAAAAATCATTGTTGTCCAAACCGCAATCTCGTACGCCGCTATTAATTATTTATTGAATTTTAAAATGTGCCAAGGAGTTTTGGGACACCCTATATAACACTGAGCTGCACTACACGATGCTTGCTACAGAATATGGTGTTCATCGCATGCATCGTTCATTTACAGGATTACAGGAAATAATTCAGTTACAGTTCTGCTTATCAATAATAATTGAATGACCATTGACGGAAATGTTTGTGGTACGCTTTTATGAATTCAACTCTTTTTTTGCATATTGGTGCATATAAATATTATTAATCTTATAGGTCTGCACGACAGGTCTCGAACACATTTCCATTTATTTGTGGGATTTTCTGTAGGGGAATTTTGAACAGTGCTATGCTTTTCCAAACGGCAGTAAATTTTAGAATACTATGTAGTAATATATACAAATCTATATATCCTATACAGGAGTGAAAAAAAGCCTTCAGATACTTTTTCGACTGTTGATAGTAATTGCTAAAATTGGGTTTTCAAAAGTTTTATGCATTTGCCAAATTGTTTCGCATATCATATCATGAAGTTTAGTTAGAGCATTCTGTGTTGTAAAGTATCTCTTAATCTGCATTTGACGTATATTTATTTCTTTCTTGCGAATTTACAATTGGATTTTTAATGTTTTAGCACATTTTGCATATATTTATGAATTTTGTTTAGCCTTTTCACTTTTTTGGTAATATTAAGGTAATGTTTATACATTTTAACATTTTCCAACATAGTTGAAAAGTGTTTATGAATACGGTTTGTCTGTCTGTCAGTCTGTCTGTCTGTCAGTTTGTATGTCTGTCTGTTTGTCTGTCTGGCATCTTCCCGTGCTCGAACTCGAGTAACTATTCTCGGATTGTAATGCAATTGATATATGTTTTTGAGCTTTACCATGGCATGTTCGGTAATGAAAATGAATTGTGTAGCGTTTTTAGTTCGTTCACAAGGATACTGAAAATAATTCCGTTAAATTATGGTCTACGGGAGAAAGTTGTTTACAATGTGTTTTAATGATTTTACCCTATTTCAAACATATTGAAACCTAAATAAATCAGTCAGGCACACTATAAGATACTTACTGTAGAATGCGTGGGTATACAATATATAGTTCATTTACAGGGACACTAAAAAGTATTGGATTATAGGGCAATAGTTGATGGAAGTGCATTTTGAATTGTGGTATTCTATTTTGAATTTATCTAAATATTTACATATTGCTTTGCGTGTGTAAATTCTATAGATCATATACAGGATGGTACAAAAGATCTCGAGTACATTTCCGTTTATTGACGGAAATTTCTGCGGAAGAATTTTTAACTGTTGTATGCTTTATCTGTTGGAACTAAATGCTTGTATACTATGTTGTATATACACAAATCTATATATCATATACAGGGCCGCATAAAGTATTTAGAATATTTCTCCGACTATTAGTGGTAATTGCTGAAATTGGGTTTTATGTGTGTTATGCTTTTTTCAAATTGTTTACTTAGACAGGGCTAGTTGAGTTTAAGCCAAAAGGTAGAACTCTCCACCAGGTTTGATCTTGTTTACTTAGGCATCATATTTCACTGTATTAAACGATTAAGTTTTGTTATGGCGTTTTGAATGTTTTGGAAAGATTTTGGAATCTATGCTTTATGCATGTTTTTTCTTTCTTGTTAGTTTCAGTATTTCGAGCATTTCAATTCATTTTATTTACATAAGATTCATAACAATTTTTAGTCAATAAACCATAATAAAAAAATACACCCGATATCAGTACTTGTACTAAATTTATACCAGCTGAAAATAATGCCTGACAAGAACAAAATCTAAACTATAATCAACGCTATGCGAGTATTTGTTAACTCATAAATTTTCATTCTTCATTCGCATTCCAGTTGTCAGAGCAAGAACATTCTTCTGTGATTTATACTGTCATAAAGTGAATTGGACATAAACTTCATAAAGTTTTTTAATGATTACTAAAGGAATGTCATTAATCAAGAGCTTTTAGTACATTCGGAAGAATTTATACTATAGAAATAAGATTCAAATTCAATATGAAACCAGAAATTATTAACTGAATACGAAAATAATGGTAAATAAGTGACTTTTATAATTATTGGGAAATTAATAATTTTTAAGAAACTAATATAAGTATTTATCACTATCTTTTTTCTTTACTGGGTTCATGAAGAATTTCGACTTCCGATTTTTGACGGATTTGTACGTTTCAAAAAGTACTGAACACGATTTGTCTGGTTTTAGAAAATGTCTAGTCGAGAGTCTGTGTAACTGTCTGTCTGTGACAATACTCTATCTCAAGAACAAATGCACTCTGTTGAATCAAACTTCAAATTCCATAAGACCATGACATAAATTGGTATCAATTAGGTTTTGGTGTAAATCTCCCAACAGGTGGCGCATTTTATTAAAGATTTTCACTATAGCTATATCTCAAGAATGCATGGAATTTCACCAATCTTCATATTCTGTTAGACCTTGACTTAAATAGACGCTTATCAGGTTTGTATGTAAGTAGCATAACAGGTGCTAATTATACATTGTGCTAATCCCGATTTCAACGATAGCCTTATTTTATGACTTAATCCACATAATTTCACCAAACTTCATATTCTGTTAGACCTTGACACAAATAGACGCTGATTAGTTTTGTGTGTAAATTGGACAACGGGTTTTGATTTTATATTGTGTTAATCCCGATATCCGCGATAGCCATATCGTGAGTATTAATCCACAGAATTTCAACAAACTTTCTATTCTGTTAGACCTCGACATAAATAGACGCTGATTTAGTTTGTATGTAAACCGCGAAATACTTGCTGATTCTATACTGTGCTTTTATGTAATCCCGTTTTAAGTGTGTTTATATAATCCCGATTTCCGCGGTAGCCATATCTTCAGAATTAATCCACATAATTTCATCGAATTTCTTATTCTGTTAGAATTTGACCTAAATAGACGCTGATTAGGTATGTGTGTAAATCGCGCAACAAGTTCGGATTCTATATTGTGCTAATCCCGAATTCCACGATAGCCGTATCTTGAGAATTAGTTCACAGAATTTCAACAAAATTGCTACTCTGTTAGACCTCGACATAAATAGACGCTGATTAGGTATGTGTGTAAATCGCGCAACAAGTTCGGATTCTATATTGTGCTGATCCCGAATTCCACGATAGCCGTATCTTGAGAATTAGTTCACAGAATTTCGACAAACTTGCTACTCTGTTAGACCTCGACCTAAATAGACGCTGATTAGGTATGTGTGTAAATCGCGCAACAAGTTCGGATTCTAAATTGTGCTAATCCCGAATTCCACGATAGACGTATATTGAGAATTAGTTCACAGAATTTCAACAAACTTGCTACTCTGTTAGACCTCGACATAAATAGACGCTGATTAGGTCTGTGTGTAAATCGCGCAATAGGTGCTATCTTTATATTGTGCTAATCCTGATTTCCGCGACGTCCATATGCTAAGAAATAATCCACAGAATTTCACCAAACTTCATATTCTGTTAGACCTTGACATAAATAGATCCTTATGAGGTTTGGGTGTTTACCGACGAAAATGTGTTCCTCCAGTGCTCTGTTTTTGAAGATTTCTGTGATAGCTATACACTGTTAAAAATAAATCCGTGAATTCAAGGTAAAACTACTGGCAGCAAAGTTGCCGGATTTTTCCACACCATCAGTAGATTTTCCGTTTTGGAAGATAAAAGAAGAAAAAACTCAGTTTGAAGAAACGGTAACTTTTCGTTATAAAGTTGGTATATCACTTATATTCAATTTAAAATTATGATTTCAAAAATAAAAACCAAACACTTACTTCTGATATTAAGGGAATCCATGCGGTGAACGGAGAAGAAACAACAAACTTGTCTTTACAAAATCGTGCGATCGCTGTGAAAGAATATAGTCTGTGATCTTGATGACAAAAATCAATACATTTGCAATGCCGCAGCACGATACAAATCTCACAAAAGAGCAATTATTATTTCGTTGAGTTGTTTCATTTCTGTGCAATAACATGTCAGTTTTTTAAACATTAAAAATAAATATGCTACAGATAACAAAATATCTCATTTGTGCTCTTCCGTTTCCGTCCGTTCCGCTGTTTTAAAGAAATGTGTTGAAATTTTCTATTTTTTAAAGGAAGTTGCCCATTTGTTGTGAAAGGGACATTCTCTGTGAAATTGAAGAAAAAAATATCCGTGAATTTCAGATTATTTTTTTAACAATATAAACAAACAATAATTTTCTTTTCAATTCTTTGGAATTATGCGCATTTTGTTTTACAAAAATATATTTCTTATTCAACTATTTTCTGCTGTTTAATTTCGTCTAACAGCATGCAATATGTTTCCTTATGTATTATAATTGTTTCCAAGAAAATAACAGAACATTATTTTATGATGAAATATCTAAAAAGAAATTATAGTCCGGGAGGCAGCGTCACATTTTTGGAACCAAATTGAACATCGATGATTATGTTATATGTAATGGAGTAGATAGTGCAGATAGCGAAATTCAAAGCTTCAGAGATCTATGTGTGTGTGGGGGGAGGGGGGGGGTTGCAATAGCAAAATGCCACATCTGCTGCAAAAGTGAAATGTATGGGATCCCGATTACAGATGATGTACCGAGTCGAGGTGACCATTAAATCATTTTTAAAAACACTGGTTTGACACACGTTGCAGCAGTCTGTGCGATGTTGTCTTGGCAACTGCCCCCCAACTCCACCCCTGCAAATGCGCTAGCTAACAGGCAATTACATATCATTTGCGAATTATGAGATACGAGAAAGCGTAAGTATTAATAAAAAAATACTTTTCCGAATAAAAATATACAACCTTTTTCAATATCTATGACTAAATACACAGCTTTGTCTTATATGCTTTCAAGGATGTTTTGTTTTTTGTTTTTTCTTCTAAAAATATTCAAAAATTGCCTAATAATCACACATGCAGGGAAATGACTCTTTGAAAGGCTTAATAGTCCGGGGCGTAGACTTCAACGTCACATTATACAACAAAGTTTTATCTAATCTATCACATAAAACAAAATAATCAACGATAGACTTTATTGCTAAATGTGACGTTGCAGTCTACGTCCTGGACTATTAATCCTTTTAAAGAGTCACACGGTGGAAGATTTGCCAATTCTAGCTGGCCAAAAGTTTATTTTTCAAAGTTTATCCGACGGTATGTACCTTAAAAGTGCAGGTGGTGGATACGGCAGATGTTTTTGATATGAATGCAACCGCACTGCCAGTAGAAGAGTATGGAGTTGGCGTTTATTAGAGGAGAATAAATCGATGATTTCTTGTATATTGTTTTCATATGTGAATGTAGAAGAAATTGAAAGAAATTGTACAGTATGAGTGCTTTAGAACAAGGTAAGTACTTCATTCTTTTTATTTATATGCACATTTTTTTTCTTTTGCCAATAGTTATTTCACATTTAATGTTTTTAATGACTTTATGCATTTTTAATCATTTTCATTTTGAAAATTCATAAAGTTATATTAAAAAGCTAGATAAATATCAATTTTTAATTTTAGGAAATAGTTTAGACTCTTAGATATTGGATAAACGTTTACTTGTCTGCATCTATCTGCTTCCGTAGATTTTAAAGTTGTTTTTATCATATGAAGTCTAAAATTATTATTATACTTTTTTTCTAAGAACAATTTTCTTTTACCAGGGTCATCAGAATTTAAACCAATCACACGAATAAGCTTTTATAATACGAGGGCATTTCGAAAAGTAAAGATACAATGGCTCGCATTCCTTAAAAAACATTTATTTAGAAAACGTAAGTTACATCTTATTAACTGAATTATTTATTATTTTTCAACATAATCACCCCCGTTATCCAAACATTTGTTAAGTCGGGGTACAAGCTTTTGTATCCCACATCATAGAAGATTTCCGCCTGTTGTCGGAACCACATTTCAACTTCATCTTTGATCTCATCACTTCCGGTATGATCTGATGCATTTCTTTCAATTTGAGACGTCTATTCGCACGAATTGCTTCCCCCGTTCTCTGAAGAAGGGCTTCAGAGATCACAGATGGCCGACCTGTTCTTTGTTTGTCATGAACATCGGTCCTACCTTCAGAGAAATGACGACACCATTTCGTTACATTTTGTCGATTCATAATGTTCCCATAAACAGAAACAATTTCTTTGTGAATATCCGCTGGTCGCTGACCACTTGCATGAAGAAAACGTATGACGGAGCGCACTTCGCATTTGGCGGGATTCTGAATCGGCGGAACCATTTTAAACACGACCTACTCCAACCAGAATCAACGTTGAAATGCCGAACGACCGCGAGGAGAAAGCTAACGGTTCAAGGTTAACACCTGTGTTGCCAACTTGCTTGCCAAAACTTTTCTTTTCCTCCGGCGTAAGGTGTATCTTTACTTTTCGAAATGCCCTCGTATTATACAGCAGCAACAAGAGTCCGCATTTAACGAAAAAATCTATCTGGCCGAAGATGTTTTGTTGATAAATGAAAATTATAACGAAATACAAATGGAAGAGTTCAAGCAGGAAATGATTAAACAAAAGACCCAGTTTAGACAAAACTAGACTGTTGCCGAAGCTGTGTATTTATTCATACATATTTTTAAAAAGTAGTCTTTTTTTGACCGGAAAACTTTATCGATACTCACACTATCTCGTGTTTCATATTTGGCAAATGATATGTAATAAAAATTAATACTAAAGTTTACTGGTAAGCAGATGAAATGTACGTAATGACATGGAATATATTATTAAATAGTAAATTTAAAATGTCGTCGAAAGGAAATTGTTGAATTCCATCGTTAAAAAATAATTTTTCTTAAATTTTCTATAGTTTAAGATCCATCTAAAAGTATTCAAAATAGAGAACGAAACTTTTAAAAACCATTAATCTTCCTTAGGTTTTGAAACGAAAGGTGTCATCTTTTGGAATAAAGACATATTATTATAACAATGACTAGTTTCATGGAGTTGTAAGTTTTTCCAATATTTTTATTTCATGTAAGAAAATTTTTGTGTAAGTAAAATTTATTAAACTATTTAAACAAACAATTCTAGAAGTGTAGTCCATGCGGAAAAGTTATTTGATATACAGAACATAAAGCCTTTAAGTATTGAAGTATTTAAAACAATTTTGGAATAATGCAAAACAAATTCTGTTTTATTAATGGTATAATTATCAAAATATATGGAATATTATTTGGCATATATCAATGTATAATTCATGATTTTTGTTTTACATAAAAAAGGGAAAATTCTTAAAATTGAAATTATCAAATTGAGTTCAACAAATCATTTCAAACCTCAACAAAGTTTTTCTAATATATTTTTAAAAGTAATTTCCACTTTATCTAATTACCTACAATCTCGTTCATATTTTAAAAATATTTTTAATGGAAGGAAATACAAATATTAGTGTAAGTAGATGAACCTTGCACATAACAATAAATGTATTTCTTTCCTACGTTTACTTATCTATACAATTTTCAAACTATCTTCCCTTCGAAATTATTTGTATAATAGAATTATGAAAAATTGATAACTACAAACATTAAATATAAACACTACAATGTTCATTTTTAATAATGTTTTTGTTAATATTTATTATTTTTTTTAATTATACACATTTTTATATGGAGAATACGACATGTCTTATTAAAAGAAAATTTAATTCAGTAAACAAATGTAAAATGCGTTCTAAAATGTAAAAGAAAGTAGAGAAGAATGTAGTTTTATAACTTGGCAATTTTTTTTTCTGCAAAATACATAATATTTAGATTTAGAAATTTAGAAATATTACTATACCGGTTCTCAAAAAACTAATTAAATAAAAAGTCTCAACCTCTACAAAGTAAAATTTTCTGACACATTTACAGACATATTTTAAAAGTAAAAACTGACACTTGCAGACATGATTATTGAAGTGGTTTTAAATCAAACAGTTTATTGCATTCTTCAATAAATGAATAGCATTTGAAGTAAACAAAAATATTACGTCTGAACATATTTATATTTATAATAAAATCGTTAAAATTACAGACATTACATTACAATTACATAAAACATTAAAAACATATTAAAATTGGACTTTCGGATTTTGCTAAATCTTTTGTAATCAGATCGAGGTGCAGCGACTACAGAACTCGTACTTTCTTAGAAACATGGCATACGAAAATTACAGATTTACCTCTCAACGAAGCAGGTGCAATTCCGAATGAATACTCCGTGTTAATATAACTGTAACTTTGGCATCGACATTTTGATGCGTTGTATTTTCTATGTGTTGATATTTTAGAACTGTGACTTACGTTAAGAAAAATTTTTGCTGATGAGGGATTTTCATGTAAATCTGAAACGTCCAATTTTAATATGTTATTAATGTTTTATGTAATTGTAATGTAATATCCGTAATTTTAACGATTTTAATATTAATGAATAGTAGTTTGCGTTGTACGCGATTGTCTTCTGATGATAGGAGTTCGACTGCTTTCCCGCGGCGGCCTTCGCGTCCGGATTTTCATTTCAAAAAGGCGACTATGAAAACATTTTATGAAAAAATCTCCTGCCTTTACGGAAAAATGAAAAACTACTTAGTTACATAATTTGTTAAGAAAAGCACTTGCCAATTTCTTGCGTTTGTGAATAAAAATGTATTCAGGCATGTGTCAGAAAGTAGCCCGTATGGACGTAAGAACAACTGTAAGGGGTCAGGTACTTCAAAAGTGTCCAAATATCAGTTTTTAAATATCTTATATTAAAATTTGATTCTTTAAGAATATTTTAGAAGACTATTTTTATATGATCAGGGGGTAATTTTATTATGATCTTTGAGTGCACGATTTCTAAGAAATAGCTAAATAGAATAGATGAAAAACAAATTAAAATTTTGAGACATTAATAAAAAATAAGATTCTCAAAGAAAAAATAATATTATATTTTTTCAAGTGTACGTCATTTTAAAGAAATATTATATACCTCTACTCATTTTAAAAATTGTGACAATTCTCATTGTAAATCAAAGGCTTTTTGTGATTGTTCAATTATGAGAAAGCTTACGCGCAAGGCGTATAAAGAGGGTTAATTTATTAAAAAGTATAGATTTTTTTTAATAAAATTATAATGCTAAAATATAGCATTAACTTCAAAGATTGATTTTTACTTAAAATGTGTCATTAAAATAAATAGATGCTAAAAGATGTAAAACACTAAAATACACATATATTTAAACATCCGAATACTTTTTGTTGCATCCGCAACTTTCAGAGAAAAAAAATCCTTTCAATAAAGGAAATTTTCTCCTATAGAAAGGAAATTTTCTGCCTGATGAAGGTTGTAGATGGAACAGAAAGTAGTGGGAGGTTTAAATAAATGTATATTTTAGCGTTTTACATTTTTAATATTTAGTTATTTATTCTAGTGTGAATTTTAAGCAATGATTTTTGAAGTTCATGTTATATTTTACGATTAACTCAAGATGAATTTTGCATTTCACCTTACGATACTCATTCACTTTATAACATCTACACTTTCTTAACCCGCGCTGGGATAAAATCTACCCCAGCTTACAACTATTACTTAAAAATGTGTGAAAATCGTTCCTGATCATTCTGAGCTTTATAGTACCTTTCAAGCTGAAAGATATCAAGATGTGGCCAAAAAGAATTTACCTCCAGTTGTGGAATTTTCCATTCTTTTGTTACAAAAATGTCACGTGGGAGGAGGAAAATGTTAATGCAAATGTTTATGGAATGCAAATAATAATATAATTGTTCTTTTAAACGTTAACAACTCTTGCCCATACAGTTTCTATATATCAGTTTTATATTTTTTTTGTATTTTCATGGCTGAATTTGGATTGTAAAAGCTTTGTATGTAATGATATGCAGAAAAAAGTCTTAGTGCTAGATTTTATGTTTTTTGTTCTATAAATGTAAAATAACGTCTTATTTTAAGTTAAATTATGTTCTTTATTGATTTACAGTTTATTTCAACACAAGAAAAGCCATTGGGGTAAATTTTATCCCGCGCGTGTAGTAACGCAATGGAAAGGGTCGCGTGTGCTGACGGGTTAAGAACATTAACTGTTAGAATGTGTCTGTTTTATCCTGTGTCTAAAATTTCCTAATCAAACGTTTTTTAGATGTGGAGTTATTGCAATCCATATTAGGCTCAGTTTTGAATGTAATCTTTCAGTTTAAAAAGTACCTGACCATTTAAGAGAAATGCGTAAGAATGTATTTTTAAAAACAGTATTACCGAAAATATAATTTTCAAAAATTCCATGATATACATTCTTTATCCAGTCATTAAAAAATTATACAAAACACAAAAATATATACTCATTAAAACATAAGTTCCCAACAAAATAAAAAACGACATATTTTTTACAATCATATTAAGTTTTCTAAAAGTAGGTCAACATACTTTAACTTCACTCTGAAACCTATTACCAATAATCTTTGATGATGTCAAATTAATTTATTTTATTTCACATTATCATTTCTTTGATGTTGTATTGTCCGAAAAAATCGTGAAGAGATATAGATATAATCTTTTCAACGTTATCCTTTAGAGTATAAAATTTTCAAATGGCTTTACGAACAAATATGACATTTTCAGAATAAAATTACAAGAACTGAGATTGAAAAGTGAAGTAATAATGCATATTATATCTCATGCTTGGAGTTGTCATTCACTGACTGACATTTAAAATTTTTATTTTATTGTCTAACACATTAATAAACAATTTTGCATTATAAAAAAAAGCAATGAAGTCGACTAAAAATGTGTGAATTTGATAAAGCTTGAAAAACAAATGAATCATGATTTTAAAAACTCTAATTGAAAGGTTTAAGATATTTCAGGGATCAATAAAAATTGTGCCGATAAAATACTTTTCCGAAATTGATATGTTACTTAAATCTTTAAATATGTTTGTCGGTTATAAGTTATTGATGTAAAAACAAAGAGATAAAAAAAACAAAAAAATAAAACCAATGAATCTTGCTGTTTTTGCACTCAATGAGATTTATTACCACTAGAATTGATACACCAAAATATATTAATCACAATTTTATTGTGAATAAATATGAATAAATCATTTACATCTGCAAGTAAATACTTAGAAACTCGCGCACATTCACCCAACAAAATGTCCCGTGTGGTATAGTTTGTACAACATGCATTTCTAAATTTCTAGCAAAATAAATTACTGTTTTATAAGATTAAATTTATGATGTATACAATTACTATGTAGTACTGTATTCACAAAATCTCTTAACATAGGCATATGTTAAAATATTTACGAACAATGCGCGTTTGTAACATGCACATTTGCATTTTTAACATCCAAAAGTGTATAAAACACGCGAGAATATAAAGGTTGGAAATTGTACAACGGTTCATATTGAACAACGTTTTCGATCGCATATTCTTTTGTTTTGTTTTCGGCCATTGGAATATAAAATTGTATTCTTATTACATACATGCCGAATATTAAGTATTTTGAATGCCATTTTTTCTAATGCATTTATAAAAATACTAGCGGCCCGTCCCGGCTTTGCACGGGTAGACAATGTAATTTTTTTATTACATTCGTTTTCCTGAATTTCGCGCTCCAACCTAAAACTGTTGCTGAGATATGGCGAAATGACCTAAAACTTTCGAATCCCCCTTTAACCACCTTCGAGGGGGAGGGGGGATTTCTAAATTCACTGAAATACGTGTTTAATCATTTGTTTAGTAGATTTGTTTTCCTGAATTTCGTGCACCTAGATAAAACAGCTGCTGAGATATGGCGAAATGTCCTAAAATTTTCAAAACCACCCCCTTTAAAACCCTTCGGGGGGAATTTCTAAACTCACTGAAATGCGTAAATATCCTTTTTTTAGTAGATGTGTTTTCTTGAATTTCCCGCTGCTACCTAAATCCGCTGTTGAGATATGGCGAAATGACCCGAAACTTTTGAATACCCCTTTAGCCACCTTCTGGGGGGAGTTTCCAAAATCGCCGAAATACGTGTTTAACCAATTATTTAGTAGATTTGCTTTAATTAATTTCGCCCTCCTACATAAAAGCTGAGATATGGCGAAATGACCTAAAAAATTTGAACCCCCCCCCCCTCATTTAACCACCTTCTGGGGGGAATTTCCAAAATTGCTGAAATATGTGTTTTATTCATTTTTTAGTAGATTTGTTTTCCTGATTTTCGCACTCCTATCTAAAACTGCTGCAGAGATATGACGAAATGATCTAAAACATTCGACCACCACCCTTTAACCCCCTCCAGGAGGGGAAATTCTAAAATCCCCGAAATACATGTTTAGTCATGTTTTTAGTAGATTTGTTTTCCTGATTTTTGTGATCTTAACTAAAATTGTTGCTGAGATACGGCAAAATGACCTAAAACATTCGACCTCCCCCACTTAACCCCCTCCGGGAGGGGAATTTCTAAAATTGCTGAAATACATGTTTAATCATTTTTTTAGTAGATCTGTTTTCCTGATTTTCGCGCTCCTACCTATAACTGCTGCTGAGATATGACGAAATGACCTAAAACATTCGACCACCCCCCTTTAACCCTTTCGGGGGGGATTTCTAAAATCGCTGAAATACATTTTTAATCATTTTTTAGTAGATTTGTTTTCCTGATTTTCGCGCTTCTACCTATAACTGCTGCTGAGATATGGCGAAATGACCTAAAACATTCGACCACCCCCTTTAACCCCCTTCTGGGTGGAATTTCTAAAATCGCTGTAATAGGTGTTTAATCATTTTTTTAGTAGATTTGTTTTCTGGAATTTCAAGCTCCTACCTATAACTGCTGCTGAGATATGGCAAAATGACCTAAAACATTCGACCACCCCCCTTTAACCCCCTTCTGGGTGGAATTTCTAAAATCGTTGAAATAGGTGTTTAATCTTTTTTTAGTAGATTTGTTTTCTGGAATTTCAAGCTCCTACCTATAACTGCTGCTGAGATATGGCGAAGTGACCTAAAACATTCGACCACCCCCCTTAACCCCCTTCTGGGTGGAATTTCTAAAATCCCTGAAATAGATGTTTAATCATTTTTTTAGTAGATTTGTTTTCTAGAATTTCAAGCTCCTACCTATAACTGCTGCTGAGATATGGCGGAATGACCTAAAACATTCGACCACCCCCCTTTAACCCCCTTCTGGGGGGAATTTCTAAAATCGCTGAAATAGGTGTTTAATCATTTTTTAGTAGATTTGTTTTCTGGAATTTCAAGCTCCTACCTATAACTGCTGCTGAGATATGGCGAAATGACCTAAAACATTCGACCACACCCCCTTAACCCCCTTCTGGGTGGAATTTCTAAAATCGCTGAAATAGGTGTTTAATCATTTTTTTAGTAGATTTGTTTTCTGGAATTTCAAGCTCCTACCTATAACTGCTGCTGAGATATAGCGAAATGACCTAAAACATTCGACCACCCCCTTTTAACCCCCTTCTGGCTGGAATTTCTAAAATCGCTGAAATAGGTGTTTAATCATTTTTTTAGTATATTTGTTTTCTGGAATTTCAAGCTCCTACCTAAAACTGCTGCTGAGATATGGCGAAATGACCTAAAACATTCGACCACCCCCCTTTAACCCCCTTCTGGGTGGAATTTCTAAAATCGCTGAAAGAGGTGTTTAATCATTTTTTTAGTAGATTTGTTTTCTGGAATTTCAATCTCCTACCTATAACTGCTGCTGAGATATGGCAAAATGACCTAAAACATTCGAACCCCCCTTTAACCCCCTTCGGGGGGGGGGGGGAATTTTCACGAATCCCTTCTTATTGCTTGCCTAGGCCATAACAGCAATCTACAGTCCAAATTGCGTGACCCTGACTTTATTAGTTTCGGCTGGGCGTTGATGAGTCACCCAGTCAGTCAGTCAGTCACCGTTTCCTCTTTATATAATAGTATAGATTAACTTCTTAAATCACAAAATTATGTTATTATTGAAGCATTGTTACTTAATATATGTAATAGGGTGGTCCTTATATGATCGATTTTAACTTTTTTGTAATTTTCTTCTGTCTCACCCTCAAAATGTGTTCCAATACAGTAAAAAACAAAGTAGGAAAAGTTTGAATAAAAAAGAAATATATTTAGAGGTAGCTCAAGATTGCTGAAGTTTGTCGATTACACTTATAAACATTGTGTTATTGACAAGACAAAACTAAGTCAAAATGATAATTTTTATTACGATAGTAAATTATTTTCATATTTTATATAACATAAAAGCACAATATTAAGCATATAAAAAGTTTAATGAATGAAAGTATTAGTAATTAGATTAATTTGTTAAATCTATTTTTCTGCTTTCCAGTCTTCCTCCACAACATTCATCAATAGCTGAAACTGAGGTTCATTTCGTGCAAGGATTCTAGTGTATTCTTTGGTCAAAGCAATATCTCTCTCAGCATGATCTTTTACCACTTTAACAGATTGCACCATTTCTAATGCAATCCTATAATCAGAATTGGTGTTCCAATGTCCAGAATCTACTTGAAAGAATCCTTAGGGTAAATTCATTTTTTTGAACAACTTGAAAGATTCTTTGGTAAAAAAATCTTCAAACTTTATTCATGAAAATGTTTAAGGGAAACAGTTATCTTCTTCTCAGGATTCTAATACAAGTACTTGGCTATCAAAAAGGGACAATCCAGAAAGATCTAACAAATATTACAGATTCTTTGAAAATTTTTCATATGCAGCTTTTTCAATTTCTTCATGTATTCTTGAATACTCTAATAAAATATTCATTAATTGAAAGTCGTTGTTTGGTGAAGTTTCTGTTATTGAAGCAGTAATCCAAACTTTAAAATACACTCACTATAAAAACACAAACATCACGAAGACCTCTTTCTTCCTTTTTGGTAAGCATGAATTGGGACTTGAAGATTAATATCTTCAAAGAATATATTATCATCTTAGACATCCAAAGAGCACGATGCATTGCCCTGGGAAGCATGAAACGAATTCTCCTGACAGGCATTCCTCCAAGGAAAATAATAACAAGTTCTGCAAGTTCTTGATAATCATCTCTTGGTCCAGGTGCTGATGTTGTTGATCATGATTCTTTTCTAGTGGTAAACTCCAAAATTTCATCTTTTACATTTTGTACAAGAACTCTAATATCTTTCAAACCTGTTTTAAATTTATCCCTATCTAGAAATCCCCAGTACTCTTGGAAACGTTTGAATAAATGTACTTCTGGACTTGGTGACAATGTCCACAAAGAATTATGAAATACTTTTCTAATGATTTCCATAATATGATGACGGCAGGCAAAAAAAGTTTCTTCCCAAGCTTTTCTTCCAAAAGGACACAAGCAGCTTTCTCATTTCCAGTATTTGCTTATGTAGTATCAATGCTCATTCCAATCACTTTATCTGCAATATCCCATTCATTCCTAACTTTATAAATTGCAAGTCTTGTGCTTTGACTCTTGCAGAAAGTAGTTTTGCAACTGAGAACATCAGAGAAACTCCTTTTCTGAAAATTATAATTAGTAGTTTATCTAGTTTTCTTTACCAGTTAATTCTGGTAAAAGTTTCCCATTTATATGGACAATGAGAGGAACATTTCTTTGTAGCCGTTCTTTTAATTTTTTTGATGGTTTAATTCTATGAACAATTCTTTTTCAATGAGACTGACTTCTTTAATACATATCTCAAACTGTGCAGTTTCGGCAACTACAAATACTGCCTGATACTTTATTCTGTCTAAGCTGTTGCTAAATATGGAGTTATAATATCCATACGCCTTCCCCTATCTCAGCTTTGGATGGACCAGGATCTCATGCTGCATCCTCTAACAGTTTTATTTCCTAATCGCGATGTTCATTCATTTCTATCTTCTTCATTTGAGCTATCTGTAGAAGATTCCAGTACTGCAACTGCTGTTTTTGTTTCTTTCTTCTGTGAACATTTCATTGTTTCTAATCTTTCCTTCAGAAGATTCTTCTTTTTATAAGCAATCAGTTCCTTCTGCAAGAGATTTATTTATGTCAGTACCAATCATTGATGCTCGTCTGCCATCTTCTCTCTGTGCTAGCAAGAAATTTCTATCTTCAGCTATTTTGATTATGTTTAATGCATCGGCATGAGCAGCATGGAATAAGTTATCTAATTTTGAAGAAAATGCATGCTTTTTAGTTCCCTTTCTTTTTCTTTAATCAGTCTTCATTCTTCAAATAATTACAGACATTCATTATCTTTATATCAATGAATTATTTTTAGATAATTAACTTAATAATTACATTTACAAATGCTTTTATGGATTTGATAGTGTACATAAGTTACTTTTTCATCTGTTAAAATAATTTTATTACTCCTGGGATTAGATATATTTTTTCAAGTAAAAGGCAAAGAAAGCAACAAAATGACCCCAAATTATGAAACTTATGCTTGCTTGAGCTACCTATAAATATTACTTTTTAGTGATTATATTTTACAAGAATTATTTTTAGATATAATGGAACAAATTTAGAGGGTGAGAGCAATGAATTTTAAAACTTCAAAAATAAGGACCACACTAATATGTAACCCTTGACAACGTTTCAATTGCATTTTCTTTTTGTTTTGTTTTCGGCCATTAGAATATAAGTTTGTATTGTTATTGACTAATGTTCTTTATGAATAAACAACAAATATGAGTGGCAATGGATAAATAATTCTATATAATAAATTATTCTGTAAGTATAGGCCTACTTTTGAGGATACATTTGCAACAACCATACATCGAGCGTAGATTATGGAAAGATATCCAGCACTTCCAGAATACTGTAACGGAACTTTACTGTTTTAAAACATGAAAGAAGATATATAAGTAAACAACTTAGAAAACGCATCACACATTTGAATATCAGATTCCAATAATTACTGACCACTGGAGGAAAAGTACACGATTTGTTTCTGCATCCCTGTACGTTAACTATAGAAATGTATATACTGTACATTTATTATTACTTATATAATGTACTGCGCGCCTTTCGCCACAGTTATGTATAAAAGCAGTCTACCTCTTCGGTAGCTTTGCAGAAGTAACGTCATCTATGAGAAATTTTTGGAAATATTTTTTTTAAAGAAAATTTTCGATAAAAATTTTTTCGTCTAAACCGCACGTTCGTACGCCGCTTAATTATTTATTGAATTTTAAAATGTGCCACGGAGTTTTGGGACACTTTGTATAACACTGAGCTGCACTACAAGATGATTACTACAGAATGTGGTGTGCATCGCATGCATCGTTCATTTACAGGATTGCAGGAAATAATTCAGTTACAGTTCTGCCTATCAATAATAATTGAATAACCATTGTCGAAAATGTTTTTTTCTGTTGTGGTACTTTTTTATGAATTTAACTCTTTTTTGCATATTGGTGCATATAAATTTTATTAATCTTATAGGTCTGCACAACAGATCTCGAACACATTTCCATTTATTTGTGGGATTTTCTGTAGGGGGATTTTGAACAGTGCTTTTCCAAACGGCAGTAAATTTTAGAATACTATGTAGTAATATATACAAATCTATATATCCTATACAGGAGTGAAAAATAACCTTCAGATACTTTTTCGACTGTTTATAGTAATTGCTGACATTGGGTTTTCAAAAGTTTCATGCATTTGCCAAATTGTTTCGCATATCATATCATGAAGTTTTGTTACAGCATTCTGAGAGTGTTGTAAAGTATCTCTTAATCTGTATTTTACGTATATTTTTTTTCTTTCTTGGGAATTTATACTTGGATTTTTAAATTTTTAGCACATTTTGCTTATATTTATTAATTTTGTTTAGCCTTTTCACTTTTTTTGGTAATATTAATGTAATGTTTATACATTTTAACATTTTCCAACATAGTTGAAAAGTGTTTATGAATACGGTTTGTCTGTCTGTCAGTCTGTCTGTCTGTTTGTCTGTCTGCCATCTTCCCGTGCTCGAACTCGAGTAACTATTCTCGGATTGTAATGCAATTGATATATGTTTTTGAGCTTTACCATGGCATGTTCGGTAATGAAAATGAATTGTGTAGCGTTTTTAGTTCGTTCACAAGGATACTGAAAAGAATTCCGTTAAATTATGGTCTACGGGAGAAAGTTGTTGATAATGTGTTTTAATGATATTACCCTATTTCAAACATATTGAAACTAAAACTTACTGAAACTGATACTTACTGCAGAATGCGTGTGTATACAATTTATAGTTCATTTACAGGGACATAAAAAAGTATTGGATAACAGGGCGATAATTGCTGGAAGTGCATTTTGAATTGCGGTATTAGATTTTAAATTTATCCACTTATTTACATATTGCTTAGCGTGTATACATTTTATATATCTTACACAGGACGATGCAAAAGATCTTGAGTACATTTCCGTTTACTGACGGAAATTTCTGAGGAGGAATTTTCAACTGTTTTATACTTTATCTGTTTGAACTAAACGCTTGTACACTATGTTGTTTATATACAAATCTGTATATCATGTACAGGGCCGCGTAAAAGATTAAAAATATTTTTTCAACTATTAGTGGAACTTGCTGAAATTTATGTGTGTTATGCGTTTTTCAAATTGTTTAATTAGACTTCCTGTTTATCTTTGCTCTATAATGGAGCAGTGCTTTATTAGAATACAGACTGTTGTCTTTTATACACGTTTGATACAGTCTACCAAGCTTGTTCAGATATCAATGTTCTTTCAGATAATATTCTTCTTCAACAAGTTGCAGTGAAGTTGCAGTGTAAGTCATTACATGTAGTATCCTTCATTATTTACACTTGTTAATGCGTACCAGGCTTAGTGCCAAAGTTTTTATGACTATGGACATGGTGGACTTTACTTTTTACCTCCACCATTTGATAGAATGAGCTTTTGTAATGCGTTGGACTGCTCACTTTTATGCACCTGATTTTCAGTTTTCCAAGACTAATTAGTTGTCATTGCTTTTTAGTGGTACTTTTTTTTCCTTTAAATCCTTGCAAGTTGCAGTGATAATGTTTCTACTTAGTTAAAGTCGTGCGACTACTCTTTAATTAAAGTATTGATTTACTGAGTTGGCTCTTCATCAGCTGTCACTCTTGCAGTCGGTTTGATGATATAGTCTGGAACGTTAACTGTGAATGATTCTTTGATGTTTTTATTCTCATTTCCTGTTTCATATTTTTCAGTGTGATTTTAATGCTGGATTTAATACTTGCAATTGACTTTTGTGGCAAATCCGGACTTTACTTGTTAAATAACATTGACATTCAATTCTGTCTGCTACTTTAACTACAGTTGTGAAATATTGTTGCTATCTTATAAGCTGTGGTGCTTTCATTGAATCTGGGTCAGTAAATGGCTGATCAGTATTTTTTTTTTCAATAAAGAGACCTCATTTATTAGCTTGGTTTCTGCAGTAATGAACTCTACTATATCAAACTGGATGTTGTAAATTCTGGTGATCTACATTGACTTTTGCATTTTCAGTTGTGTATGTATATGGGTAGAAGTTATCTGCTCACATCGAAAGTTTTATCTGTTATATACTGTAACTCTCTGTGGTGAGATGCTCTGTAATTTTATTGTTTTTTGTTTTGCTGGAAATTTTGTGATTTCAGTAGCTTTATAATTGTTATTGTATTTTAACACTAATTGCCTTGTATGGGAAGCTATGCATTTTTTTTAAAGCTTTAGAATTAGGTTTAGTGTGACAGATGTAACCAATCTGTCTTTAGAGCCTCTTATATTTCTTAGTTTGTAATTTAGGTTTAGTAGAATTCTGTTTTCGGTTCGCTTCGTTACTTTTTCTTGTTCCCTGCGTGAAGCAGTGTTTTCACACTAAGTCGGTGGGGTGTTGTTGTTTTGTTTTGATAATCCCATCAACCCTTGTTCGGGTTCGTCTTTGAGCTGTGTTTTTGCTGGGTGGTGAAGGGGATTCTATCGCCGGAGGTTTTACGCCGCAAACCCTCACAGGTTGGTGCTCCGGCTGGGTGATCTTGTTTACTTAGACAGGGCTAGTTAGATTTAAGCCGAAAGGTTGTCTTCCCCACCCAGTTTGATCTTGTTTACTTAGGCATTATATTTCCCTATATTTAACGGTTAAGTTTTGCTATTATTAGTTTTGTTATAGTTAACATTTTGAATATTTTGGAAAGATATTGGAATCTATGCTTGATGCATGTTTTTTCTTTCTTGTTAGTTTGATTATTTCGAGCATTTCAATTCATTTTATTTACTTAAGATCCATAACACTGTTTAGTCAATAAACCATAATAAAAAAATACACCCGAAATCAGTACTTGTACTAAATTTATACCAGCTGAGAATAATGCCTCACAAGAACAAAATCTAAACTATAATCAACGCTATGCGAGTATTTGTTAACTCATAAATTTTCCTTCTTCATTCGCATTCCAGTTGTCAGAGCAAGAACATTCTTCTGTGATTTATACTGTCATAAAGTGAATTGGACATAAACTTCATAAAGTTTTTTAATGATTACTAAAGGAATGTCATTAATCAAGAGCTTTTAGTACATTCGGAAGAATTTATACTATAGAAATAAGATTCAACTTCAATATGAAACTATAAAATATTAATTGAATACGAAAATAATGGTAAAGTGACTTTTATAAATATTGGGAAATTAAGTATTTTTAAGAAACTAATATAAATATTTATCACTATCTTCATGTGGCGACGGATTTTTTGACGGATTTGTACTTTTCAGAAAGTGTTGAACGCGATTTGTCTGTTTTTAGAAAATGCTTAGTCGAGAGTCTATGTAACTGTCTATCTGTGACAATACTATATCTCAAGAACTAATGCACGCTATTGAATCTAACTTCCTTAAGACCATGACATAAATTGTTACCGATTAGGTTTTGGTGTAAATCGCCCAACAGGTGGAGCATTTTTTTAAAGATTTTGGCGATAGCTATATCTCAAGATAGCATGGAACTTCCCCAAACTTCATATTCCGTTAGACCTCGATTTAAATTGACGCTTATTAAGGTTTGTGTGTAAATAGCGTTTGTGCTAATCCCGATTTCCTTGATAGCCATTATTTAAGAATTAATCCACAGATTTTCACCAAACTTCATATTGTGTTAGACATTGACATAAATAAACGCTGATTAGTTTTCTGAATAAATCGCGTAGCAGGTTTTGATTTTATATTGTGCTAATCCTGATTTCCGCGATAGCCATATTGTGAGAATTAATCCACAGAACTTCAACAAACTTTCTATTCTGTTATACCTCGATATAAATAGACGCTGATTAGGTTTGCGTGTAAACCCCGCAATACTTGCTGATTCTATGCTGTGCTAATCCCGATTTTTGCGATAGCCATATTGTGAGAATTAATCCACAGAACTTCAACAAACTTTCTATTCTGTTATACCTCGACATAAATAGACGCTGATTAGGTTTGCGTGTAAACCGCGCAATACTTGCTGATTCTATGCTGTGCTAATCCCGATTTCCGCGATAGCCATATTGTGAGAATTAATCCACAGAATTTCTACAAACTTTCTATTCTGTTAGACCTCGACATAAATAGACGCTGATTAGGGTTGCGTGTAAACCGCGCAATACTTGCTGATTCTATACTGTGCTAATCCCGATTCCCGCGGTAGCCATATCTTCAGAATTAATCCACAGAATTTCAACGAATTTCATATTATGTTACACTTTGACCTAAATAGTTGCTGATTAGGTTTGTGTGTAAATTGCGCAACAAGTTCTGATTCTATATTGTGCTAATCGCGACTTCCGCGAGAGCCGTATGATAATTAATTGACAGAATTTCAACAAACTTGCTATTCTGTTAGACCTCGACATAAATTGACGCTGATTGTAAATCGTGTAACAGGTGCTGTTTTTATATTGTGCTAATCCTGATTTCTGTGACATCCAGTTTATTTTATCTTTAAAAGGAGAAAGTATTGGATTTGCGAAGAATTTCGATTTCCTGTTTTCGACTGAATTATACGTTTTAGAATGTGCTGAACATGATTTGTTTGCTTTTAGAAAATGTATGTCGGTCTGTATGTGAGACAAATATTGTGGCTACTCTTTCTCAAGAACGTCATTGAATCAAATTTCAAATTCCTTTATACCATGACCGAAATTGGTATCGATTAGGTTTTGGTGTAAATCTCCCAACAGGTGGCGTTGCCATTGTGCTTTTTTTTACAATTTCGACGATAACTATATCTCAAGAATGCACGTAATTTCACAAAACTTCATATTCTTTTAGACATGGACATAAACAGAAGTTGATTAGTAAAATTCATAAATATACAACTAAATGTAAGTATATTGCTTGAAGGTGCGTAAAAACATACATAAAACATTTAAAAGCACATTAAAGTCTTTTTAAAAATTCAAAAGTTTTCAACCGAACTACTCGGTCATCATCAGTGACAAACTAATTGTTGAGTTGAGTTGTTGTCTCTTCGCGGTTTTTTTGCTTGCCCGAAATAAACTATTTTACTTCAAGGGTTTGGAATATAAGGTGGGATGGGAAAAGTAATCAATGATGTATTAATTCATTCCAGACTGCGTGGATATCATATGATAACACATCGTCCCAGACTATTTCTTTTTTAGATATTTTTTCTAGAGACTCTCTTATGATAGCTTCCTGGTGATTATTTTGCGGAATATAATTTTGGATCTATTGAAGCTGATTAGGTTTGTGTGTAGATCTCGCAATAAGTGCTGATTCTATAGTGTGCAAATCCCGATGTCCGCGATAGCCATGTCTTAAGAATTAATCCACGGAATTTCACCAAACGTAATATTGTGTTAACCTTGACGTAAATAGATCTTTATTCAGTTTGGATATACCGACGAACATGTATCGCGTCAGTGTTTTATTTTTCAAGATTTTCCTCATAGCTATACACAGTTAAAAATAAACCCAAGAATTCACGGTAAAACTACGGGCAGCAAAGTTGCCGGACTTTTGCCGTACCATTAGTAGATATGGAAGATAAAAAAAAAGAAAACTCTGTTTGAATAAGCGGTAACTTTCCGTTATAAAGTTAGTATATCACTTATATTCAATTTAAAATTATGATTTAAAAAATAAAAACCAAACACTTACTTCTGATCTGGTAATCCATGCATTACTTGTTAGCCTGGTGACAAAAATCAATACAGAGGCAATGTAGCAGGACGATACAAATCTCACAATAGAGCGAGGACTATTTCGTTGATTTTTTTTTCATTTCTGTGCAGCAACATGTCAGTTTTTTAAGCAATAAAAATAACGATGCTGCAGATAACAAAATATCTCCTTTGTCCCCTTCCGTCTACGTCCATTCCATTGTTTTCAAGAAATCTGATGAAAATTTCTATTTTGTAACGGAAATTGCCCTTTTGTTGTAAAAGGGACTTTTTCTGTGAAATTCGGGAAAAAATACCCGTGAATTTCAGATTATTTTTATCAATCTCAGGCTGCAATAGAGTACCATTTGATGTATGTAGTAGACAGTTTTGTGATAGCCACAACATACAAGTTAAATTTTCTCATAATTTTACAAAAAAAATATATATATATTACAGTTTACACTACATTGCATAGAGTATACAACTGTTATAAATCCAAAGAAATACTACAATACTTTGAGAAGAGTCTTTATGTAATGATGTTTAACAAGGATGTAAAATCATTTAATGGTATGAAAGAATGAGACTTTAAATGTATGCAAACTTTTTGATGACACTCTGGCCATATAATAACAAGTTAGAAACTGTATTTCAAACGTGAAAAATGTGGTGCGTTCGTACTATAGCTAGTTATATAAATTTTTAGATCTTGATAATTTTTAATTCTGTGAAATGAATTATATCGTCTGCAGATTAATTTCTGTAATAAAATAAGTATCTCGGTCGGTTGACGATTAAACCTCGAAAGTTCCTGTAACAAGAAAGCACTGATTATTTAAAATTAATCAAATTTCTAAATAAACATTTTTATTAATATCTTCTAAAGTTTTGATTCAATTTCATAAAATTTGAAATTTCTCGACAAATTTCTGCAAAGATAATATATCTTAAATTTCAAACCATTCGGTTGGGTAGTTTTTGTGTTGTTATATGAGGACGGACGGACGAACAGACAGACAGACGGACGAACCAGACGACGACAATAGGTGCTACGTATTTATATAATTACGAACACACCTGAAAAATGGATTATTTAAAAGCAAAAAATCCCGAAAATAACAAATTAAACCTCATACTTTACATTACATAGAGTATTAAATGGTTATAAATGTAAATAAATAATATAAAATCAATTGAGAAAAAGCTTTCTGTAATAATACCAGTTACATAACAATGTAAAATTTACACAGCAATCTTTAAGAGGATTTTTTTAATCATTTAATAATAAAAAAACTTCAAGCTTTAAGAACAGGAAAATATTTTTAAACACACTGACCATTTTTGCTTATAAATGTTAAGTTATTTAAAAGCTGAAACACTCTGAAAAAAGGTAATTGAAACCTCATTCTTATAAAGAAAAAGATTGTATTAAAAAAATTCAAAAGACGAAAAATAAACATTATTATTATTGAGCAAGTTCCATCATTTCCATTTATTTAGAAAGGTTGTAATCGTTAAACATTGTAATATAAATGATATCTTATCTTTTGAAGCAACATCTACAGTAATTGTTTTAATATTATGATTTCATCTATCTATCTATTATTAGGTAAATATCAAATGATACATCCATAACATTATTCATGTAAAAGAAAATATAAAGTTTATATCGATTGCTTACATAAAGAAAGGCAACATGCA
This sequence comes from Maratus michaelseni, assembly GCA_963931845.1. Taxonomy (NCBI): domain Eukaryota; kingdom Metazoa; phylum Arthropoda; class Arachnida; order Araneae; family Salticidae; genus Maratus; species Maratus michaelseni. Next base: position 429,372,892 of record OZ007587.1, on the reverse strand, counting down.
TTATCTTTTCATACCAATATAAGTATTATGTTTCACATAAACAAATCGTACGCCTTTAATTTACAGATTACATTTTCCTTTCAATATTTTTTTTATTTGTTACAGAAATACGCTCGCATCCTCAAAATATTTTAGTTTTCTTTTACAAAAATAATGCCATTTTTATAAATAATTCCATTTATTTAGAAAATAACTAATTTGATTGCACTACATTCATTTGGAAGGACGTCGTGGTCTCGATGTAAGGAAAAGCTAGGATAGTCTGCGCACAATTCAAAAGAATAGCAATAAAAAATCTAAATATTAATTTTTTGCTAAACTATCCATGAATAATTTTTACTTCATTTGTTTTTTATGCATTTCCATCGCTATTTTGTTGTTATGTTGCAATTTAATAGAACATTTGTAATAAAACCAAGAAAGTTATTTTGCGCAATCTCTCCTTACAGGGTTGGTGTGATTGCGGACATGGGTAGAAGAGATTGTTACTAATAATAACTACAAATAAATTGTTAGCAATAATAATTACACTTAAATGACATTGCTGTAAGGTTTTTGTGAACAAATTTTATTGTATCGGGAGTGAATGTTTCAACCTAATGCTTAAAGAATTAAAAAAAAAGAAATAATTTTAAAAACGATAAAAAAATTTTAATAAAAAAAAAATAAATAAAGAATCCGAAAATGCAAGTCCAGATAAGATTACAAAATAAAATTTTGTAACTTAATAACATGTTTAACTTAAAATTAGTCCATTTTCATTTTTCATTTTTTTTTTGTAAATTTACCAATAAGCTGCTTAATCTCACCTAGCATGGAAACTAATGGGAATAATACGCCATCTCTCCTAAGTAGCAAATGCACAAACTCTCCAATTTCGGTAGGAGAGATTGCGCGGCCTTTTATTTAAACATGGCCGCTACTAAAACGAACCGTTGATGTTCACATTGATAGTCTAGATTAGTAGCTTATGAGAAATCGTTTAGGTTAAAATATTTTGTACTATTGACATTGTATAGAAATTCTGATGAATAGTTATGAAAATTCAAGCACTTACTTTGGGAAAACAAAACAAAATAGTAATACTTTATCTTAGACGCTCAAAGCAATCAACGTGCACTTTCAAGTAGACACTCCACTACTGTTGTTGTACAACTACCTGGAGTCGATGCGCTCTCAATATACTCCTTCCACCTGAACCCCTATGTGCGCAATCTCTCCGACCGCGACATCTCTCCTGGCTTTACCTTATAGTGAACTTCCAACTAAATTTTTGTGTCACTTTTAAATTTTCGATGAGAGTCTCTTCTCCGAATTAGTACGAAATCTTTTCACACAATTTCTCACTTCTTCACAGTTCTTCTCTCAGAGCTGGTAGACAGGAGGTGCAAGATTTAAACCCTTGTCGCGCTTTCGACCTAACCATTCAGATTTTTCCGTGGTTTTCATCGAACCTTGCCGTACATTCGGGTAAGGATCCCTTAGAAAGACCCCCACTGAGTGCACGCCTCCCTAGGGCCTATATCCCTCGAGTAGATAATCGGTCGTCATAAATACAACCAACCAACCAACCACTATTATTCGACTTACTTTAAAGATGTTGTAGAAAGTTTAAAATTTGCATTGTGCCAAGCGCGTTTCGAATGGAGGTCGCAAATTTAAAACGTCGCCTTGGTCAGTGCGATATTTTTCTAGATAGGTTTTTAATTAGCATCTCTGCTAATTACAAACAATTTTTTTTTGAAAATCATTATCAACAATCCTTGGATGATTCTACATCGATAGGTACCTCGAGCGACCGTGAACGTCCCTGCTCAGCGCCTGCAAATTAATGTTTGTGTTTAACGGGAAAATGCGACGACCTAGGATAATCGCTATAGTTTTTCTGCAAGGTTTAAACAAACTTTTACTACCTTTATTTTTTTCATAGCTTAAGTTTCAATAGATTCGGAAATAGAGGGATGGGACATATTTTTACAATGCATTTTAGACAATATCGCTGAGAATATAATACCTAAAATTAAAACAAACATATCTTTGAGTTCAGTATTACAAGATCTTTCACACGATATACAAAAATATATATATTTTTTTTCAAGTAGCTTAATTAGCCCTATTTTTCCTATACATACTGTACCTGTAATTTTTCTTATACATATTTGCGAATGACTAATAATTTGAAAATATGTGGTTGAAAAGGCTTTATAACTTTCCCAAGTTTGAACTTTCCTCGTCCCATAGTTTACGAGAAAAAGGGTTGTAGCAGAGGGACGGACAGACACAGAAGTGATCTTATAAGGGTTCTGTTTTTACTTTTTAAGTACGGAACCTTAAAAATTAACAATGTCTTTGTTTAGCGAACACATATTTTCGGTCTACAAAATTATAATGCTGACTTATCAGAGTTACTGTAAAAAGATATTCTATACATCGTGTTTTTTATATGCCTCATTATCGTGTAAGAAGCGCGACTTAATTTTTAATACCTCGTTTTGAAACAAATGGGGTAAAAACTTCAAATTTTATCGCATCAAAAACGAACAGAAAATAAAAAATCCAATGAAATTCCCCTATTTACAGTACATTGCTTTATTGTTTATAAATTAAATGCCAATTTGCCACTCAGTGATTTTATACGGCCGCCAATAGTCATATGTACAGGGCAGCATCAAATCTGTAACACTATTGTTCAGCCGGCTATAAACTATATATATATTAATAAACAGAACACGCAGCACATTTCAATCGCCAAAGTATCCCAGAAATAAATGGAAATACCGATTGTACTAGCGATTGTTTGATTGTGAATTATGTCTTCCATTAATTTATATTAAAAAAATTGCTTTGACTTTCTAATAAAAATGCAACGATCTTTCACATTTTCTTTTCGAACACCTTAAAGATCATATTTGTATTCTTCGATAAATCGTACTTTTGTGTAACAAACGGGAGGTCAATCATTGAAGATGTTTAGGAACTATGCAGATGTAAAGTTTTGACCTTGTAACTTACCTCACAAAGTCGCTACCTGTATGTTGTTCAGCCATACCTCAGATCCTCAGATTTACGGTTTAAAACACTTTTATTGAAACTAAGCAGGCTGGGACAGTGGCAGAAAACCCTTGACAAATTTTGGCCTATGTCATCTGGCGAGTAGTAAAGATCAAACACTAAATTATTCTCAACGAGAAATGACTAGAAGTTTTATTAAAATAACAAAGTTACACGTACGTATAGAGCACTGGCATTTTAAATCACTAATAAATCCAGCGTTAAATTAATACTTTAAGCTGAAATAAAAGAAACGCTCTCCAAAGCATTAATACAACCTATCGTCTAATAAACTAGCAGCACATGGTTGCCGAATAGCTTTTATTCAAACTATAATTCAAAAGATCTTATTAAACGGCAAACTTTAAATCAGAAAAACTTCAATTCCGCTGACACGTTTGGAAAGTACAACATTAGATCATCAACGTAGGCCTTGTTTTCCAATTAGGGAAAAATTGACCCAAATCCACTGAAATAACTTATCGCTTCAACTTATATACCTTGCAGATAGAGCAGCAAAACTAAATTTTCATACACTTACAGCGAAAGACAGAAACCGCAAACTGCGAGAGTTGCAAACATATTTCGAAAATTAGAGTGAAAGGCAGTATTGATGTCGCTGTTACACACATGTATTACGTGTTGACATCATATTCGCATTGAAACCACTCGAATCCTTTTATAAGAGAGTTGCTAGTATACTACATCCTTCTGATATTAAATTCATAATCTGTAAAACGAGTAGTTTTTTAAACATACTTGAAAAACTACTTCACCAAATTAACTGAATTGTTGGATACCAATATTTGCATTGAAATTACATTAAAATTCGGCTTAAAAACATTTGAATAAATTATTATAATGCAATATTTTATATGAAATAACAGTCATTTGTGCTTTATTTTATGTGACAGACTTTTAAGTTAAATATTTAAAAAATATTCATGGTAACGCCTTGTTACTAACAAGGAAGGTCTCCTTAAGCGCATGCTCAGAATATTTTGTAAAACATACTAATGGAGCTACTCATGTACGTAATAAAGAATCAGTCAAATGTTTCAGTGAAATCCTAGTAGAAAATCTTTAAAAATATAAAATGCTTTCGAGTATTTGAAGAAAATAGACGCGATTTGGCTATCAACACCTTTTTCCCGCCAAATGCAAGCGATTTAATTCATTTGAAAATTCCTTGGTAAATGAGCGTTTAAATGCGTAGTACTTTATGAATTTAAGCGATTAAATAGTTTATTATTTTTTCTATAAAATTATATAAGACATATAACAGTTGCGTATTGGTGAAGTTATATAATTTTACACGGTTTCGCAAGCTGGATAAATTTTAAGCGTATTTTAAAATTTTTAACTTTTATTAAAAATGCTCTCATACATTTTGATATTGAATATGCCGTTGTTTCCGTGGCTACAATACTTTTTTCTTGTTGTCTCCAACACTGATAGTATGGAAGTGAAATTGACAGTGCTCAGAACCGGACATTAGTTTTTAGTTTGAAGCATTTTTAATTAAATTTTATTCTAAACCGTAGAATACTATCGTTAATTTTCTTTATATAGTACTAATAAATGTATATGGAAAAACGGTAGTTATAAAAGAGCATTTATTTAAGTTAATAGTACTTAAACTAGTTCAGTATAAAGGGTGGAAAAAGTTTTTCCTAAAAGAGTATTTATCATAAAGGTGCATTTTTTTTTCATTGCCTCGCCAACCACCGATAAAGCGCCAAAAACACGAAATTTTCATAATTTATTTACGGACGTTATATCGAGGTTCCGCCAAATTTTTTATAAAAGTACGAGAAGAATATTCTGAAGAATATTCTGTAATTATTTCAAAATTATGGAGACCTTCCTTGTATGTGTGAAAATCTGATTTTTTTCGTAGTACTAAACTTCTGTCAAATGAGATCATGTTAAAAGTTGAAAATTAAGAAAGATTTACTAACTTCGTAAATGTGCCTCATAAAATTAAAGTAATTCATGTAACTCTCTTTTGCACTACTTCGAATAAGTTCAATATTGGTAGATGTATTTTAAAGATGTTTTGCATCAAATTACTTTTATAATCTAGAGTTTCGGGATTTCTTTTTTTTTATTGATATTTACGTAGTTAACAAGTTACAGATAGTCTTTAAAAATAATAATATTGTTCTTATTGTGATGAATAAAATTCTTAAATAGTAGTTTTTACATTTCAACATTATGTAACATACACCTTATTCCTTATCCTTAATAGCAAACATTAGTGAAAAAATTCTAATGAATATTTCGTAGAATTATTCCGAATTAATAATTTATTATAAGTATTGTTAATTATATCACAATATGCCCTAGTGTATTTCATATACACTTTTCACTATTGTCGAAAAATGCAGTCATTTTAGATATTCCTTAATCTATTAAATAACATTTTCTTTTATAGCGAAATGGTTCTTTTTCTTCATTTAGAATAATTTGTATATAAATAAATATACATAATTAATAACTCTTTCTTTACTAAGCTATTAAATCTTATATAACATAGAAAAGAAACACATTCCATTCTTTCCAAACATTTTTTCGCCTTAAACTAGAAATAGAGAACTACAAATATGTAACTAAAGCCCAAACAAAATATTTTTGATTTATGGAGGTTAGAAGCGCGTGGCATCACAAAGGTATTCCAGATTTTATTAATAGGTATCAAGGGATACGTATGATAAAACGATCGCCGTGTTTTGAAGGAAAAGCATTTGCATGGGAAAAGAATATTATGGTAATATTTCCTTCTGATAGATGAGATGAAAGGTTTATATATTGTTATAATACAGTATGAAAAATTATTTCCATTTCTATGCTAAATATCATATTTTTGGAGCGTATTTGCCTCAATTTTTCAATCATATACGTAAGATGGATACATAAGTATGTGTTACAACCGGTAACGTTTGAAATATGTTTATAATTTGTTTTCCTTTTAGGGAATTCATTTTATTTTTTATGTGATAAGTATATTAGTGGTTTTTAAGTATATTAATTTTAAAAATTCAAGTCATATTTGCAGTGGGTTCCAAAAGTTTAGGCCCAACAAGCAAATGTCATTTTCAGTAAACAATTACACATAAATATATTATTTTATTATAAAATTCTGCATAATTATTTAAAAAATACATATAAAAATAAATAAATAGGTACAAATATCAAAAATTTAATAAAAAATCATAAAAGTCTGTAACAATGCAGTGTCTCAAAATACGAGACACAATGGAAAAAAAAACACACCATTTACTACTTTTACAACATTTATTAATAGTAAGTCCTGGTTTCGGATAATTTTAAATAATCATCATTTCTTTGAATCAATTAGTTTTTGAAATAATATTGGTGGCAATGATTATAATGCTTTTTTCATTGGACAGTTTTCATTCTTTAGTAAAGCCATATTGCTTTCCTTTCTTGTATATTGTACTGGTTAATATAACCAATGTTCTTAAATGGATTTAAGTCCGGAATTAAATCTGGCCATTCAAAAACGTTAACATTTCAGGCGGAAAGCGAGTGTCCTTTATGATGTGAGTTGTGTATTGAAGCATAGTCGTACAATTGCCCCTTGAGGAATACCTGAGATTTCACCAAATATATTTTCCCGAACCATTGGAGACATTTTGCCTTGTTATCCACTAAAGAACTGTTTTCTGAGGACATGCTAATAATAATACCAGCCACCAGCACCATCCAAATTCTACTTCTTACGTCACTAAATAATGTATTGAACCACTGGTCACCGTCTTACATATATACTTTTGAATCCAATTAATTCATTCTGGCCTGTTTATGGTGTGTTTTTAGGCACGATTTGCTAGACATCTTTTGTAAAGTGTATTGTTGTAGGCTCGTATGTGCGTATGTATTGTGACATTTGAGGCATTGACACCGGGATTATTTTAATTTGCATTATGGAAATATTTTGTTTTGACACCAATTTTCCAATATTTTGATCAGTCAGAACACTTGTTACATAGGGTAGCCCGCAAGATGGTTTCCGTTGAAGTTCTGATTTCTAGCATGAACTCTGAATATTTCTGTCTTTAAAATATTTGATATTCTAGATTTTTCAATAGCGGGCTTATATTTCGATATCAACAAATATCTTAAATATTTCCTTTTTTGTGAATTTCGTAGCATTCGACATCGTAAATAACCAACGTAAATTGAATATTTTCTTTTATCAAACACAGGGAAAACGGTTCTTTGGCGGATAGGTTGTTTGGTTGAAATCAATCCAGCATTTGTTAAAGTTTGCATAATATGCTAAACTTATAAAACAAGGGAATTTGAACAAAAAAAAGGACATTTTTAAATAAATAATACTTTATATATTTTATTGTGTTGCTAAACTTATAAGACAGACTGTAATACGTATATCTTTAAGTGAAACTTATGTCAGGATTAGGGAGTGACTTGTTGTATAAAAGCGGAAATGACGTCAAACGTAAACAGAAGCATAGATTTAAAACACGGAAGTTCGAAGAATCCAAGATTGTAAACATTCATTTATGCATGAGTGATTTCCGCTTGCTATTATTATCCGTGTAGTGAAAAAGTTGTTTAGTTTACATATATGTTGTAATTATTGAATAATGAATTTAAAAGATACAAAATTTCCCTATATATATATATATATATATATATATATAGATAGATAGATAGATAGATAGATAGATAGATAGATAGATAGATAGATAGATAGATATAGATAAATGATTTTTGTTTGTGTGTTTGTCAGTCCGTGTATTTGCGATGTCCTGACTTCAGTGCAATGCCTGCCAGTATTTCTAATTTCTGTCTATACATTTATATAATAATAATCGTATTTGTACTATTATTCAACTTATTTAATTGTATTATATAGTCGTTTTCTTTCAATGAAGAAAAGCTCAGTAAAGAAAGTTATCTTAACAATCATAAAATATTGACAAACAATCACTTAAATTGCTAAAATATAGTGATAATTAAATACCGTATGTAAAATCCGCACAGATATTCTGATTATCTATATATAAAATGGACATATATATCTATATATAAAACGTGAAAACGAAATATTTATTTTAATTTAAATTATGTTTCAGCGATTATTTATTGTCTGTACATTGTATTTTAAACAGAGATAATAGTTAACTTAAAAAAGAATAAACTTGTATTAGATTATATAAGATCTAATATTTTGAAAATGTTAACTCAACTTTTGAACAACAACATTTGAATTTTGCATTATTTGGAGGTCAATCAGTATAATAAGAGTAGAATTACACAAGTTGCAATTCTGTATATAAAAATCTGTTATATAAAGCATTAAATCAAAACAGATTTTGAATTTAAATTACGTTTTAGTGATTATGTATTGTCGATAAATTATATTTAAAACAGTAGATGAATTCATCTCATTTTTTTCCTATGATCAAAGATGCAATATATTCTAAATGAAGTCTCAACTCTTGAAAAAAGACATCTGAATTATGAATTATTCAAATGCCCTTCAGTATTAAGTATATAGAATTTTAAATGTTCCGTTTATTTACACATAAAATGGATCAATATAAAACATAATGAATCGCAACCGATTTATTTAAGGAAGGGGAATTTTGCAAATGAACACAATAAATGCCTTTGCAAAAACTTATAGATATTTCATACCAAAAATAATCTTGATAACAGCAGATGAAGTCATCTTCTTTTAATGAATTTTTATACATTAAAACAAATAATATAAAAAAAAATTAAAGTCAATTGCTACTTAGGTCAAATAGAAATTTTTTTCCAGCGATCTACACGCTTCGCCACTGACGGTATTTATTCCTAAATTTATATCCTGCTAAATATATTACATAAGAGAAATTTTTGAAATGTATTAAAAATTAAATAAAAAATAAATAGCTAAAATATCAAAAATTAATAGCTCGAAAAGTATTTCTCACAAAATTGTTAGACAAACTGCTTTAGAAAGGAAAAAAAATTGTATTTTTCTTGATATAAATTTAAAATCTAATGATTATGCCGTTTTTCAAATACTGAATTTCAAAAATTACCAAACTTCACAATAAAGTGCCATAGCGATGTTACAGTTAGCGATAATACAGTTTTTTCAAATAATAATTAATTAATTTAATTTTATTATTTAATTTCAGTTTTATACTTCATTTCTGTTCAAAAGTATAGACTCACTCCACATTTATAGTCTCCTTCACCAGCGAGCCGCCTGATTTTCGTCCGTGAACAGCCCATTATATTTTTACGTGTGAAGGTGAGACTATAAATATGGAGTGAGTCTATACTTTTGAACAGAAATGAAACATAAAATTAAAATTAATTAATTTAATTTAATTAATGAATTGCTATTTGAAAAACCTGTATTAACATCAATTGTCATCCAGTCCAAGTTAAAAAAAAAATTATTTGAACTTGAATGGATGAATAGAAAATATTTTATTAACGATTGAAAATTCCAACAAGATATATATAGAGAGAGAGTGTGAGCTAATAGTAGGAATTCAAAGGGACGTCAAACGTCTCTTACTAGAGAAAGGGCAGAATTTGAAATATTCTTATTATTTATATAAAAATGAATAACATAAAACATGAACGTTTTAAACGTACATCAATTGATATTCCATTTAATAGCTTCGATAAAGTCAGCATAATAAAATGTTAATAAGAAAGAAATCATCTTTTAAAAAAATACAAAAAATCTTTTAAGCACAAGAATTTAAATGTATATATATATATATATATACTCAAAAGGAAATTCTATGAAGAGCAAGTGTAATAAAGAGGTACTACCCTAACAGCACGGTCAGTCGATGTGAAGTCCCCTTGACGTCACATATGGTTACAACGAGGCAAACGAAAAAGAAAGGCTACCGCGGTGCTTTGCGCGTATCTTTTTTTACAGACCGCCGGAGTCGCGTGATGCTTGAATGTACCAATGAAGGTGTACGAAAAGAGCATCACGTCACTCTAGCGGTCTGTAAAAAAAGATAAGTGGAATGCACTGCGGTAGCCTGTCTTTTTCGTTAGCCTCGGGTTACAAGTGTCACAATCGCTACGGTGAATAAAAATATGGGATCTTTCACTCATCTCATTATTATTCTCAAATGACTGCTATCGCTAAAAGTCACTGTGACTGTTGCTTTGCAATGGGTCACCAGGTGACATTACAATGAAGTCACCATGTGATTCTCACGTCACTGTCAGTTGAAGACTGAACTTTGAAGTCATTGTGAGCATTGCATAGTGATGAATCATCAAATAATGTCACAATGAAGTCGCATGATGACTTTCCGGTGACCGACACGCTATTGTAAAGTCATCATTGCACTCTTTTGTGAAAAGTCACCAGATGATTTCATTTTCTGTCACTTGGGAACTCGTCACAGAACAGCTATTATGATGACTTTACAATGGAGTGTTAAATTGACAGTTACAAGATGACTTCATTGTAACGTCACTTGGTGACTCGTCAAAAAGCAGCAGTCATGGTGCTTGTTCAGTGGAGTGACCAAATGAGAGTAAAAATGAGACGAATGAAAGATATCACATTTCTGTTCATTGTAGTGACTGCGACAACTGTGACCATTCGTGATGTCAAGAAGACTTCACATCGACTGGCTTTCCTGTTAGGGTAATACTTATTTTCTACACTTGCTGTTTATAGAATTTCCTTTTGAGTACTCATATGTTCAGAAATTAGCATTTTGTGTTTGTTACTTAAGTTTTGCACACTAGTGTATATAAAATTTAGTACCAAATTAAGTTTTTAAAAATATTTTGATAGTTATTACAATATAATTTACAACTTATGTCAACTTATTTTAGAAAAAAAAATCAATGGAATAATTTATTTTACTTTTAATGCAACAAATTTTCATAATTCTATATTTTATATCCTAATTTTATTGTTATGTTTTAATATGATACACCTTCTAAAATAATTTTTTTTCAAATAATATGAAATTTTATTTCAATGTATGTATAATAGTGTGGAACGAAAATAATGGTTAATTATTTTTTTTCTGATAGAAATTTGCTATAGTCGGCAAAAGTTGCCTTTTAGGATTAGAATGAAGAATATAAAATTTTGTTGCTGTACTAAAATATTTTCAGGTTCCGCAAAAAGCTTCAAAAACGATAAAAAATGCCTTTTTAAAAAAAAAAGTTCTTTTCTTGATTATTAACATAATATACATATATTTTGTAAACAGAATATTCAAAATATGATACTTTTGCAGAAAACTTGCACATCCTATGTATTACGAATTTTTAGATGCCATTACAGAAAGAAATATTTTGTAGAATTTAGCGATTTTCATCATATTAATTTTTATTAATTTTACAGTAACATATTCTGATAGTACTACATTGAAATGAAAGAAATGCAATCTTTAATTATCGTATCTTAGTAAAACAAATCACACTTATTTAGAAAAACTTTAAAAGAGTGAAACCTCTGATTAACGGACACCTATGTGACCAAAAAATTGTCTGAAAAAATGAGGTGACTGCGGGAGATTGGTTGTTAGTTATAACGAGAGGTTAATGTTCGCTGCGAAATTTTAATTTGGCCATAAGAGAGGGGAGACCGTTAAAAGAGGTTTGACTTTATATTATTTTTAAAGGCAATACTTTTTTTTAAGAAACAATAATTTTTCTCTAATGTCCATAGTAATCACACTGACAGATTGGATTGTTTTTGTTTTTGTTTTTTGTTTCAAATCTTGGCATGATCTTTTGAAAATTTATTTTGGTTTTCATCAATGCATCTCTTGCAGAAGTGCTGCAAACTGACAAGGATGAGTCGGTAACTAATTGAACAAACTTATTTAAACTGCTTGTGTGTGACAATTGGAAAAATTGAAGTTGACGCTCATGATCAGGTTATTCTGCTTGCTTTATTTACTGCTTTAGTTTGTCATCGGCAATATACATCGCCATAGGAGGTTATGTTGCTTTAACATAATGCCACTGAATCATATTAATATAATCCGTGACATCAAAGTTTATGCATACAGGAATTAAAATTTTCTGATGCCAACTTCATTTCCAGTCCCTGTTTTTACAATTCAGCGTAATGCAAACTCATTAATGACTTCTATAGCCTGATAGCATACAATGGAGTATATTTTCATGTGCAGCAAAGCATGCATTGCTTTGGCTGATTGGATCAATTACATTTTTAGGGATGTAATTGAGGTAACGTAAATAGCTGACACGTTTTCACAAGTGCTTCGTCCATAGATAGATGGTTTCAACTTTATATTAAACCAAACAGTTGCATACACTTTCAAAATGTACTCAGTCAGTATTTGGAGATTTTGTGATGGATATTCTGTTCCCACGTACAAGCGAATTATTCTGTTTGCTAAGGTAAACCATGGTGAATGACAATTTTTTTTCTGATTTCTTCATAGACAAATCAGAAGAGCAACTTCTAACGGAGATTGTGTTACACATTTCTAAGAAATATGTTTGATCCATACTTAAATTATCCTTAAATTTTAGCAATGGAATGTTATTTTCAGTAGGTGAAAACTCGGTCACTGGAAGTTCATAACACTTTTCCTGTTGTTTCCTTATTTTCACTCCAAATTCATTTCGATTTATAGTTTTTTCATCTAGGAAAGAAAATAGATGACGAACGGGTAGTTCATTTGCATGAAACAAACAAATCAAGTACTGCAGTGGCTTTCATAATTATTTTTCCAATAAGGTAATCGCACCATTATTCAATCCAGTGTTCGAGGCAATTCCATCATACCCAATTGCAGTAATGTTTAAGTATTGGTTGTTGTCATTTAAAAATGTCATTATGTTGTCTTTTACACCTTTTCCAGTGCCAGAAATCGGTTTTACGTGTCTTGAAAATTTTGAAACAAGTTCTGGAACAAGTGATATATGTTCTTCGATAACAGTTATTTTGTAATGCTTAGTTCCTTTCTTCTCTTGCACAATAGTCTTGTCTTTTCTTACATAAAAAAAAACAATTACTTTCTGTAACTAGTTTTACTGTTTCTTCTACATATCTTTTTCGGTTCTTTATTTGTTCTCTTCTAATTTTTATTCTATCAATACATTTCTGCCATACTTCTTTCTGCATCACTAATCAGACCAATATCCTGCAGAGCAGCGCTTGGAATTGGTGCAGCAATTTTGTCTGATACTCAAGTTCGATCGCAAGTAGAAGCCACAAATCGCAGTTTCATGCGCATTTGACTATGATTTTGATTACTTCAGGTTTCAGAGACACTGGACATAGAGGCAATAAAAAATTGGGATAGTAGAGTGTTCTCTTCTGAACTTTGTTCTGTTTCAACCTCATTGTATACTATTTATGTTTCATTATTTTTGTAATTAAAATGTATTACGCAGTACGTTTACCATGTTTTCTGATTAAAAAGATTTAAAACTGATAAATAATGATTTAAAAGTTAACATACGAAAACCATAGCCTATTGAAAAAAAGATTAAACATAATTGCGAAATTTGCCAAAATTTTAATAAAAACCTAAAGTTTGCCCTTCTTGCGGCGCCTCTAAACAATATCCAATTACGCTGATATTTAATTTCCGTCTTTATTTTGATCAAAAGCAACTTTTGAAAACTATAGCATATTGAAATTAGTATTATTATTATTATATTACATAACTGCGAAAATTGTCAAAATTTTAATAAAAACCTAAAGTTTACCCTTCTTGCGGCACCTGAAAACATAATCCAATTACGCTAATATTTAATTTCCGTCTTTTCCGTCTTTACTTTGATCAAAAGCAACTTTTGAAAACTATAGCATTTTCAAATTCAAAAAAAAAAGTTTTTTCGTTGCAACCTAATGTATAATAAGAAAAAAATAATTACTGTTTATTTAATATATGCCTAAAGAGGAAAACATAAAATAATTTTACATACTAGGACTTCCCTCAAAGGGATTAGTCTGAGTGATATTGCTGAGAACATAAAGTTAACAATTACGATATAAAGAAGATATCAACAAGAATCTAAGTGAATATACAGCATATGATAGACAAGAGATAGATAAAGATACAACATATGAAAAATAGCAAATTAAATGATATAATTACAAAATATCATATATAAATTCTGTTATGTTAACTGTTATGTTTTCATACGCATTTTTTTTATAACATTTGGCAAATAATCTCATTTTCTTAAGCGGGAATTGCTCAAAACTTAAAAAAAAAAAACCGCCGGATCTTTTAAAACGATATTTTTAAAGTCACATAATCAGATTTGCAGCCAATAGCGTATTTTAGCAAGCGTAGTTTAACGCAAATTTAATTTAATTTTTGCAACATTTTCTTTGTGACAAATATCTAAATAAAATATTAAAAAATAAAATATTAAATATTGAAATATTAAATCAAATATTTAATATTTGAATTAAAAAAATTTCCTTTGTTTATTTGTATAACTATTTATAGAAACTCGTATACTTCAAACCACATTGATAACATGCTTTGCTACAAACGTGTCTACCAGTCTAACTACTCGTATGTCTTAGCTGTGTCTCTCTCCGAACTCACCTGTCTACTGTCTCTCTACTCTTCTGTATACCCGTCTCAGTATCCGTCTGTCTTTCTACCCGACTCTTTAATCGTGTCTCTACCTGTCTCGCTTCCCGTTACACTACTCGTCTATCAACACGTCTGTCTGTCTATATACCCCTCTCTCTACCCGTCTGTCAAGTAGTCTCTGTACTCGTCTCTCTATCCACCACGCTACCCGTCTCCCTACCCATCTCACTACTACTCTGTCAACCCTTTTTTGCACCTGCCTCGCTACCCGTCTGTCTATTCGTTTCGCTACCCGTTAGCTTATCTCTGTCGCTATCTCTCTCTACCCGTCTGTCTACCCGTTTGCTTACACGTCTATCTATCTCTCGCCAACTCTTCCCAATATTTAAACAATTTAGTAAACGGAATCTGTTATTAAATGCAAACAGGAGTAATTTATCTAAAGAGTGTAATCAGATGCAATTTTTTAAATACATACATAAACCAGCATAATAATTCACCAGTTTTATTTTCATAGTAGTTTATGTCATTTGACAGTAAATCTCAACTTCTTCAACCCGAACTGCGTCAAGCTTTTTAAAAAATCCCCAAGGTCCGTATAACTGGGAAGGGGAATTGTACTCAGGGCTATTAGATACATGTTATTAAGTTAAGTGAAAGTTTCGTAATCGGGTTCGCAGCCAATTTCTTATGTCAGAAAGGGTGGCTTCACGCCATTTTAAATTCATTTCTGTAACTTTCTTTTTCTTTTTTTGGTGGGTGATTGGGGGGGGAGGGTTCCAAATATATACACTTAAATTCAAACATTTGCCCCCATGTTAATATTAGTGTTGTTTGTATTATCAATTAATACTTTGTTGATCGAGCTTCATTCGAAACAAATGTAAAAGACTTCTACAGTTTTTTTTTCTAGGAGAAAGTTCCGTAATCGGGGCCCTAAGCTAATCGGGGAATTTAATATCATTATTGTTTCTAACTCTTATAGAGTTAAAACAATATTTTTGCTAGCATTACTCTTGTTTGTGACCAACCTCTTCTGTGTATCTGAATAGGGAAAAGTTCCGTATCATGTACTGGTTTGTGCCAAAGGCAGTTGTAGAATCTTACAAATTTTTCTAGAGAGCGGAAAAACATGTTTTTTAAAATATTTAGAAATATACGTTTATTAAACCATGTTTTTGAGCCATTTTAAAAAATAAAGTACGGTGCTAAAATAAAATTTTATTGTCATTTTCGATATTTTAATAAGAAATGAAAATACATAACAAACAAATTTAACAAAACTAAGCCATTTTTGGGTACTTCTCTATTATCCCGTCGACCACTTTTCATAACAAAAAACTATCGCCAAACTAAGATTAAACACCAAAAATACAGTCCCATTTACTTGAAGCCAGAAGCATTATACGTATTTGTTATGCCATCAAGTGGTTTTTAATTCGACATTTGCGTGTATTTTTCATTATGTTTTACTGATTTATTAGTTATTTCATTCATTAAAGTAACAATTGTGTCCTTAAATTCTTATATTTTATTTATTTTGATATTTCAATGGCAACGTTCTCCCGTTTATTTAGCGTTACAGTTTGGCGATAGTTTTTTGTTATGAAAAGTGGTCGACGGGACAATAGAGAAGTACCCATTTTTTGTGATAAATAATTGTTATTGCCAGGGGGGCAAATTGTAAACAATTAATAAGCGAACTAAAATAATTACCGGAAAAAACTTGTGGGAATCTCAAGAAAGAAATATTTGATATAAATAGCATTTAAAATCTTAAAATGGAGAAGTGGTCCATATAAAAATGCAAAACATTATACACCTGATATAAGAATTTTTTAATTTTTTTATATTTCCGAAAGCACAGATAAAAGGGTAAAAATCCCGGCACAGATGCCATATACTCACCACGTTGGCGCGATTTTTCCCCCGCCCCTTTGGCAAAAACTGTTTGTTGTGTTTGTTTACTTTTATTTTTTATTTTAATTCTGTAGATTATTTTTATATGTATATCAATATTAATTTAGGCACAGATGTCATATACGCACTAGGGCTGGATTATTTATCAATATATCGATCAAATATTGATATTTCTTAATTATCGCAATAAAAATATCTAAGATCTGACACTGACGATGTATCCCAATAATGATAGCTAAGCTCTGACTCTGGCAATGTATAACAATATCTAAGTTAAGCTCTGACTCTACCGATATATCCAAAAAACATTTTTTTTCTCGACTTCAAACCACAAGAAAAGCGCCGAATATTCCGTATAATATCCTCTTCAACCCTTTCCTTTCGACCGATCCATGCATTTATATTCACTTCTCTACTTTATTCCAATCAAAATATCCCCTCCAACGATTATCCTCGCTTTCGTTAATATCCCCAAATAAAGAATATCACAATATATCCCAATACGAATACATTCTCTTATTATGTCTAAGTTCGTTACTATCCTCTCAAACCGCAAATTAAATTCTTTGTTCTGAACTGAATAATACAGCTATCGTCCAGACTTATTCGTCTCGATGCTGCGCTGCTGCTATTCGTCCAGACTTCGTTGCAATAGGTCAAGGTATTGATATGTGATGGCCAATAAAATACGAGCTAGAGTATCTGTTAGTTATTCTCGAGTCGATAGCATTGCACTACTTCAGTGCTCGTTGAGATAATTTTCTCGGCCAGTTATTATCGGTAGCGCCTTGATATTAAAATGAATGTATGGTGTCGTGTAGTGCGTGTGTGTGATTTTGTTTGTTTGTTTGTTTGTTTTTATTTAATTTTGTTAGCCAATAACTTATTTTTATCATTTGCAATTTGTTTTCTTTTGAATTCAATGGCACTTTGAAATAAAAAAAAAGATTTAAATATCAAACCTAGTATTCTGCATAATAAAGCAAAATTATATGGTACATTTTAACTCACAGGCTATCAAAGCCTAAGAGCTAATGTGCCCGCCGGTTCTGTATGTACGTATGTATGTATGTTTGTACGTAACGCGATAACTCTTGATAGAAATAACCGTTTTGCTTCAAATTTTGTTTATAGGCTCATTGTGATAAGGTGTTTCCCTGATTAGTTTTGGGGGTTCATTGGTTAAGTATAAAGGGGAAAGTGGACTAATCCCCCCCCTTAATTTAGATAAATAGGTTTTTCATGCAGAATTATCCGATTTTTTTCAAATTCTGTATATAGGCTCATTGTGATAAGGAGCTTTCCTGATTAGTTTTGGGGGTTCATTGGTAAAGTATAAAGGGGGAAAATGGGGCTAACCCCCTTAATTTAGATAAATGGGTTTTTCATGCAGAATTATCCGATTTTATTCAAATTTTGTATATAGGCTCATTGTGGTAAGGTGCTTCCCTGATTAGTTTTGGGGGTTCATTGGTTAAGTATAAAGGGGGAAAGGGGGGCTAACTCCTCTTAATTTCGATAAATGGGTTTTTCATGCAGAATTATCCGATTTTCTTCAAATTTTGTATATAGGTTCATTGTGATAAGGCGCTTTCCTGATTAGTTTTGGATGTTCTTTGGTAAAGTATAAAGGGGGTAAAGTGGAGGAGGCTAATCCTCTCCCCCTTAATTTAGATAAATGAGATTTTAATGCAGAATTATTCGATTTTATTCAAATTTTGTATATAGGCTCATTGTGGTAAGGCGCTTCCCTGATTAGTTTTGGGGGTTCATTGGTTAAGTATAAAGGAGGATACGGGGGACTAATCCCCCTTAATTTATATAAATGTTTTTTTTTCATACAGAATTATCGGATTTGCTTCAAATTTTGTATATGTGTTCATTGTAATTAGAGGCTTCGTTGATTAGTTTTAGGGGTTTATTGGTTAATTATAAGGAGGGGGACGGGAGTGATGAGCCCCCTTATTATATTGTCGTTTTCTTTATTTTTCTAGAGGCTTATTTCAAATTCTTTGAAATAAGAGTATAATATACAATTAATGTGAATAACAATGAGCAATGAGCCTGTGAGCTCAATGCCCTCACTTTAACTGGCCAGTTTTCTTTTTATTTATTCTTCTTTTGTTAGTTTCTTTGCTTTTCTCTTATATATATATAAATATATATATGATTCGTTGCTTTTTACATCTGTTGGTATTTAAGTTGATCGTACATTTGTTTTTCGAAAGTAGCAATATTTCTATCCCCACACATTTTAAGGTAGTTATCGCGATATATCACCATTATCGATATTAACTCGATGATATATCGCGATATAAAATTTTTGATATCGTCCAGCCCTAATACGCACCAGATTTGCGAGATTTTTCCCCCGCCAATTTGGCGAAAACTTTGTTTTTGAATATTAGTTACAAATACCATACAATAATAGCATGATTTATTTTTTATTTCAATATAAAAATAAAATAACGTAATAAATGAAATAGCTCCTATTATTCAAAAATGGGAAATAAAAATAAATAAATGATAGTTTGATATAAATAAATATTGATATATATAATAAAAACAATTTATAGAATTAAAATAAAAAATAAAAGTTAATAAACAACAATTGAAACAAAATTACCGGGTTACCATGTGAGGCATAAAATTGCCATTTTGTTGCAATCGCGCCAATGTGGTGCGTATATGAAATCCGCGCCTTTATTTATATCAAACTATTATTTATTTATTTTTATTTCCTTTTTTAAAATAATAGAAGCTGTTTCATTTATTACGTTATTTTATTTTTATATTGAAATAAAAAATCACGTGTACTATTTGTCACACTATTTTTAACTAATATTCAAAAACAAAGTTTTCCCCAAGCTGGTGGAGGGAAAAATCGCGCCAACGTGGTGCGTATATGACATCTGTGCCTTGTTTCATTTCACATAGAGATACTGCTCTATTATCCCGTCAACCACTTTTCATAACAAAAAACTATCGCCAAACTGTTAGATTAAACGCCAAAAATGCAGTCCCATTTACTTGATATCAGAAGCATTATACGTGTTTGTTACGTCAGCAAGTGGTTTTTAACGCGACATTTGCGTGTATTTTTCATTATGTTTTACTGATTTATTAGTTATTTCATTCATTAAAATAACAATTGTGTCCTTAAATTCTTATATTTTATTTATTTATGTATTTTGATATTTCAATGACAACGTTCTCCCGTTTATTTGGCGATAGTTTTTTGCTATGAAAAGTGGTCGACAGGATAATAGAGAAGTACCCACATATGTATTGGTACTTTTATGTTAACTTGGCGCAGTTGATAAATCGCCAAATATTTTTCTCATAACATCTTCATATTGCATTCATTTCATTTAAATATAAATCCTTCACTGATTTCATTTGAAATACATACATTAAAAATACACGTCTTTCACCCATTTAATTTAAAATACACGCCTTTCACTAATTCCATTTAAAATACTAAAAAGGAAAAGAAAATAAGAAATAATGCCACAAATCGAAACCTTTTATTTAAACATCAAAGAATTGTTCCTAACATACACACGCGAAATAAAAAAACTGCTAATGGTGTGATTTACACCAAATCTCTAATACTAATACTACTCTTACTAATCTCTAATACTTTTCAAACAGAAAAAAATCCAGATTAACTTTCCATTTTTATTAAATTGAAATATATTTTATTGTGCTGAATATTAGTGCTTGCATATTTTTTTGCTCCATGTATTCTATGAACTTTTCAATTCCGATTGTCTACGAAAATCTCCCGCCGGTGAAAATGACGTACGCACAAAATTTAGTGACGTATGTACTTTAATTGTGCTTTTTTATCTATTTTTTTAATATAACTTCCAAACGGTTTGACACGTATTCTTGGTAATAAATAGACGACGTTGTCACCTTTATAGGTACCTGCTGTAAAAAGTTTAACGAAATCCGTTAAATATTTTTTGAGTTATGCTTGACGAAAGGTTTTAATATCCATCGTAGCTATATATGGGGCAAAGTAATACTGCGCTGTGTATGAGTCTTCGTTGCACTCAGACAATTATTTTTTTATCATGATTTCGAAAACATCATAACGATAATTTTATATAATATTTTTGCTAATAATTTCAGAAGTTATATGTTGATCTGTATTATTGTATTTTGAATTTTTTTTTATATCTGCTCTCTGCGCTGGAAACAAAATTTTCTTCTTCAACAATAATCTTTCTAAATAACTTCTTTTATTAAGGTAAAGCTAGGAGAGTCTGCGAACAATTCAAAAGAATAGCAATAAAAAATCTAAATATTAATTTTTTGCTAAACTATCCATAAATTATTTTTACTTCCTTTGTTTTTTATGCATTTTCATTGCTATTTTGTTGTTATGTTGAAATTTAATAGAACAGTTGTAATAAAACCAAGAAAGTTATTTTGCGCAATCTCTCCTTACAGGGTTGGCGTGATTGCGCACATGGGTAGGAGAGATTGTTACTAATAATAACTACAATTAAATTGTTAACAATAGTAATTACACTTAAATGGCATTGCTGTAAGGTTTTTGTGAAAAAAAAAATTATTGTATTGGGAGTGAATATTTCAACCTAAAGCTTAAAGAATCAGAAAAAGGAAACAATTTTAAAAACGATTAAAAATTTTTAATTAAAGGAAAACAAATAAAGAATCAGAAAAAGCAAGTCCAGGTAAGATTACGAAATAAAATTATTTAACTTAATAACACGTTTAACTTAAAATTAGTTCATTATCATTTTTTATTTTTATGCAAAGTTACCAATACGCTGCGTAATCTGTCCTACCATGGAAACTAATGGGAACATTGCGCCATCTCTCCTAAGTAGCAGATGCGCAAACTCCCCAATTGCGGTAGGAAAGATTGCGCGGCTTTTTATTTAAACATGGTCGCAACTAAAACGAACCGTTGATGTTCACATTGTTAGTCTAGATTAGTAGCTTATGAGAAATCGTTTAAGTTTAAAATATATTGTACTATTGACATTGTATAGAAATTCTGATGAATAGTTATGAAAATTCAAGAACTTACTTTGGGAAAACAAAACAAAATAGCATTCCTTTATCTTAGATGCTCAAAGCAATCAACGTGCATTTTCTAGTAGACACTCCACTACTGTTGTTGTACAACTACATGGAGTCGCTGCGCTCTCACTCTACTCCCTCCCCCCGAACCTTTATGTGCGCAATCTCTCCGACTGCGCCATCTCTCCTGGCTTTACCTTATATACGTTCTTCTATCTATAACAGAACAAAGTATTGTGATAGAAATTTTTTCGACATCCAGTTTTCGACGGATTAGGGGATTCGTTTTAAGGGTCAGGCATTCAGAAAAAGATATTTTTATAAAATGACTGTCTGTCCAGGTGTCCGTATGTTCCTGTGTCTGTGTGTATGTCCTCATTGTATCATCGAAAATTGTATGTAGTTATGCCTAGAATTGAACCAACTTTCATTTATAGGTTTTTGGCTTTAGCAGTAGGTTCCACATGAATTTGGTATTTTTCGAACGTAAGGGGGCGCTTTGATAGCGATCTTTGCTGAATTTTCATTATTTTATCGTCGCAAAGTGGATAAAGTTATTCACAGAATTGAACCATATTTTTTATATATGTTTTTCACCGTGGCCTGCAGGTCCCTTTTACTTCTAAAACTATTGCAAAGTGGACAACTGAAAATCCAGTAAACAAATTTTAGAGTGGGCGTTATATGGATGGCCAAAAGCGGTTAAATCAGAGGAATATAAACCATACTTTCGTAGACGTACGGAAATTTCATGTTTAGAATTTTTTTTATTATGGGGACATCGAGAAATTATACCATATGAAGGTCGCGAAAAAATGTTAAAATTATTACATTCGGTTCATCAGGGTACATCTCGCATGGAAGCTGAAGCTCGAGATGTGATCCGGTGGCCTAATATGGATAAAAAAATTGAACAAATGGTAAATTCTTTTAGTAGGTGCCAAATGTTTGGTAGGGAGAATCATAAAATGAAACCTTTAAAATGGGAATCAGAATTTGCTTGGGAAAGAATTCACATAGATTTTGCCGGTCCTTTTGAGGGTAAATTTTTTTTAATAGTCGTCGATTCTTATACTAAATGGTTAGAGGTACAGGTGGCACCCATTGCTGATAGTAAATCAACTGTTAGAGTACAACGTAGAATTTTTGCTACATTTGGTTTGTCCGTTGAATTGGTCAGTGTTTATGGACGTGCGTTCACAAGTGATGAATTTCAAGAATTTCTTCAATCAAATGGAATTACACATACACCTATTCCGCCGTATCAACCATCGTCTAATGGACAGGCAGAAAGGTATGTTCAAATTGCAAAAAATAGTCATAAAAAGCAAGATAAAGGTGAGATAAATTTGTCAATTTCACGATTTTTATTGGAAAATCATTCCAACCCACATTCGGTCACTGGTAAGACTCCCGCAGAATTAAAGTTCGGAAGGTCAGTTCGAACAGCTCTACACTTGGTGTTACCATCCAAACCTAAAATACAACAACCCTTACACAAATACAATCTTCAAGAATTAGTTTTTGTTAAAAACTTTGGAAAAGGGAAGAAATGGATTAAGGGAAAAATTATAAAATTATTGGGGAGTAGATGGGTTTTAGTAAATAGAGATGACGGAATAATGTGTAAACGTCATGTTAATCAGTTGAGACACAGCAGAGAAATAAGTGATGAAACGTCAGAAGAAAGTAAAACGGGTTATTTTGATAAACAAAACAATAAATTTGATAGTTATGATAGAGTTAAAAGAAACAAGTTTTCTGGATATTATGTAAATAATAAAAAGCAAATTAATGCCGAGAATGCTGAAAAATCTAACCAATCTCAGTTTTTCCATGATATTGTAACAGGTACAGTTGTCAATAATAATTGTCATGATACTATAGATAAAAATGTAAAGGACAATTCCGTGATATACAATGATGTGGACTTACATAAGAGTGCACCTATAAGAACTGATAAGAAGGACAATCAACCTGTTCGAAGAAGTAACAGGCAGATTAAACCAGTGGTTCGTTTGAACTACGAGGGGAGGGGTGTCATATCTCAATGATTAGTATTAATTTGTAACCAGAGATTGCGCTATTAATCAAACATTTGTTTTCTCTTGCAAGAGTCATAAAATACGATACGCACTTACGCAGTCTGACAATGGATGTTCTAAGGAGCGGTGCTCTGTACCGCAATTATATATATGTATAATAAATCTATATATTTAAATATAGATGTATCCTTGCTGTATAGCAGAATGAACTCACGATATTAAAGTTATATTATAAGATTTAATAAAAAACCATAATAATGTTAATAATGAATTTATTAGATTCTTTTATAATCATGGTAGAGAAACAATGTTTCAAAAAATAGTATTCTTACTTCAATAAATAGTATTCTTCACTGTCAATATTTGTTACAAAATAATGTACTAAAATATTAAAGTCCTTTAAACTTCCTAATGTTCGATTTCCAATAAATCCTTCTATTCAACTCTATATAAAGTAGAAACAGTTCGAAAGATTTTCTTTATCCTTCCTTCCTTATTATTTCCTTTATCAATACAGAGAATTTTCTTCGAATAATACCTTCTATTTATATAATTATGCTGCGTGTACGTTTAAAGTGATAAATACATATGTGGAAATGAATATCCTTATTTTTTAAAATGGGAAAAAATCAAATTTAGGGAAAAAGATAAATCATTTATTTTTTTAAAGAAAGTATTGAAAACTATAAAGTATAAAATTTTAATAATATTTTTCTAATGTAAAAATGTATTTATAGCTAACCATTGGTACCCCTCCCTTAGTTAGTTTAAAAAAAATTATTTTCTGTTTCACTATAATTTAAAATCTGTATTTACTATATAGCTGATTGATTATTATATTTTTTAATTGATTAAATGCTTTATAGCAGTTAAGAATAGGTTTATCTACTATGAATGAATATTTTCCCATTATATCAATTTGATTTATTTTTTGACGTTAAATGCTCACCATCGTAGTTGTTACTTAAGATTTAGCTTATTCTCTAAACGTCAGACACAATACAAACTAAGATGGTGTTTTGAGTGCAATGTACAAGTAAACTAAATTTGATATAATTCTAATTCATGTATGAGACAACAAATTAAACACTATAAAGTAATACATTGTACAGGGTGATTAATAAAAAACTATCCCGATATATGAACCCCTAACGATCATACTATTCACAGAATCTGAAAGAAATTTTGGTTTAAAATATTTTAAGGTTTGCGGTAAAGGATCATATGAAACAGAACAGATAATTTCTAACAATTACGGTTACAGTGACAAAATTTCGAAACTTTTAAATGTCAACACTTACTGTTTTTATTTGAATGAGATCTTCATTGTGAAACACCATAAAAAGCGTTCGAACGGTACCCGAAGAAATGAAAACGCCGGTGCTAGACATACTAAGAAGAAAACTGAAAACAACCAATTAGGACAGAGAAGCAACAGAAAACAAAACAATTTACTGCGTTAAATAAATTTTACATACATGATGATACTTTGCATGTTGCAGATGGTGGATATCACTGAACAAAGGAATGTTTTACTTTCTGTTGCTTCTCTGTCCTTTATTGGTTGTTTTCACTTTTCTTCTTAGTATGTCTAGCAACGGCGATTTCTTTCCTACGGGTACCGTTCGAACGCTTTTTATGGTTTTTCACAATGAAGATTACATTCCAATTTAAACAAATAGGTGTTGTCATTTGATTTTTTTAAACTTTTGTCACTATAACCGTAACTGTTAGAATTTAACAGTTGTTTTTCATATGATTTCTAAGCGCATACCTCAAAATACCAAAATTTCATTCAGTTTCTGTGAACGGTATGATAATTAGGGGCTCATATATCGGGATAGTTTATCTATAATCACCTTGTAATACACACAGCATATTACAAAATTGAAAGCGATTAGCCATCTTTTTAGAAAGTAACAAATAAAGTAAGAAATAGAGAACATAATAACAAATAACAGGTAAAGAGATAAACAAACAAGCTACCATAACCGGATCTTGATGAAGTTTATAATGGGATATTACAACAGAAGATTGAGCCCATTTTAACTGAAAAAGAATTATTAAAATTGGACCATAATCTATGCTTGAACATTAATTTTTAAAAATCTCACGAAATAATTGTTTAACACATTCAACTCCAAGAACAGGACACCTCGTCTTCAGGAATAATTATTGTGCGCTAGAGACGAAATATGTGGTCTTCCATGCATATTCACTGTGCACAAAGGATGGGTTATCGCAGCGAATCTTAAACTTTGCTATCTCGCAGATCCTCTTTGATGTAATATTTATTTTGAGGCGCTTCAATAAATTGCGCTTAATGTAAGATAAGGAAATACTTTAATGGGGGTATACGACCACCTTACCAAGGACAAATGATGTGCAGCGTCTATGTGACTGTGATGTAAAACACGGAGTTGGACACTGTAGCAAATATCTTTAATAAAATGTAAGGCCGCATAGATTATTTTTAAAAAATAATATGCGATAACATTAGCGAAAAATAAAATGTTGAACTGTGTATACTTACCTAATATATCAACAATGTAGGATTAATTATATACAATGAGATAAATGCGAGGATTATGTAAATTCAGACACGCAAATCTAGGTAGATATTTAAAACATTTCTTGCAGGACATCTACGAACAGCACACTTTTTGGATAATTTTAATTCTCATTTAAAAATAAATCAAATAATAATATTATTTTCTTCAAAAATAAGGTATTTCTCTATTATCCCGTCGACTACTTTTCATAACAAAAAACTATCGCCAAACTGTAAGATTAAACGCCAAAAATGCAGTCCCATCTACTTGATGTCAGAAGCATTATACGTGTTTGTTATGTCATCAAGTGGTTTTTAATTCGACGTTAGCATGTATTTTTCATTATGTTTTGCTGAATTATTAGTTATTTCATTAATTAAGGTAACAATTATGTCCTTAAATTCTTATATTTTATTTATTTATTTATTTTGATATTCCAATGACAACGTTCTCTCGTTTATTTGGCATTTCTGTTTGACGATAGTTTTTTGTTATGAAAAGTGGTCGATGGAATAATAGAGAAGTACCAAAAATAATTATGCAACTAATTTTTTTCAGTTAAATTTTCCAGTTAATTTTTGAAACAGTCGAACATTTCCCATGAAGTTAAAGCAAATTGAAGCCCAGTAGCTTATTAGTCAGTCCATCGCGCTACCACGCTGCAGGACTTTTATTTTGCAAATGCGAAATGCTCACGCAGACTTTCATCCTTTTATCTTATAAATTCATCTCTTCTTTGGTTAGTAAAATGAGTACCAAGCTTGCTAGGGAACGAAAATCTGAGGGTTCGGCTTTGGGTTGGTCTTTTCACCATGACATATGCTGTATAGCATTTCAGGTTGTAAGGGCAGTACGGTACTGTAGGACAAGATTCTTAATACATTGTAGCAACAAGGAGTTTAATCAAGATTATAATAAACTACTCAAACAAAATTTATATCTACAAAAATTAACATTTATCAAAACTGTAAGAGTCTAAAAACTCTTTAATGGAATTCAAAAATGAGTTTGGTGTAGCTTTATAATTAACATTTTTAAATCTGAAAATGAAAATATATATCGAAAAGAACATGAATTTCTTATTTTGCATTTAATGTGAAATATCTGCTTAAAATAAATAAAATTATGCTCATTCTTAGTTGAAACGCGTTCTTAATGTATATGTAACGGTCAATATCCGGTCATTATTAATAATAACCGGTCTTTATGTCCGGTCATTATTAATAATAACCAGTTATTATTAATAATGACCGGATTAATCATATTGACCGTAACATATATATATACATTTTTTTATTATTTAAGACATTCTCATAATAGCTATTACGACTGTTTTATGAAGTTTGAAGTCTTGCGGAATATTATGACGACATAAATCAACGATGACTTCTCCTTCACTGACATACGGAATGTGAATGAAGAAGAAAAATTTGTGAAATTTTTAAGCACTAGTAGGAATAATTAGGAAATAACTTGGGAAAGACGAACACGTAATACGTAATAGGCAACGAAAGAAAAGGCAACGAAAGAAAGATCAATAATGAAAGCTAGAAAACCATGACAAGTACCATATGCAAAGATGACAGATAAAAATAAAAACAAGGTGAAAATAAATTAAGCAATAAATAAAAAAAAACTTTCAAAAAAAGAAAGATAAAAGCTAAAATAAATCTAATATTTGTAACGGAAAATTAAATAAAAACTAAAACCGACGCAAACGGAAGGATAAGGGGACAGTTAAGGAAAATTAACACAATTTAATTACACATAAAATAGTAAGTTGAATAGAGTAAGTGTTTTTGTTAATTAAAATAAGATTTTAAGCTCACGGGACAATGATGCAATCAGATTTTGAATTTACAATAAATTTTTCTGCTGCTGTTGTAGTGAGTGGAAGTTAATTTCGTTCGAAGAAAGAAAAAAAAATCTCAGGAGACAACGCACAAATGTTTTTAGTAGTATTTGAACCATTTGATTTGCTGCAACGGAAGTTTTATTTACGCAACTGAGTAAACGATGGGTCAGAAAATATCCGTAATTTAATTTAATTTAGTTTTTAACGCTTTCCAACATAGTTGAAAACTATTTAACAATTTTATTTGTCTAGCCTTCTGCCTCTTCAAGCTCTAACTCACGTAATTACAGTCGGATTGCTACGTAACTGACGTATGTTATTAATCTTTACTATGACATGTTTTGTATTGAAAATGAAGTGTGTAGCTCTCATAATTCATGTACAGGGACATGCAAAATTATCCCGTTACTTTATGAAATATGGAGAAATATCGTTTGCAATGTATTTTAATAATGCAATGCTATTTCCAACATATTTAAATTGATATATTTCATTGATTTGAATAACAAGAGGCAGGCTATTGAATTTGGTGTACATATACTTGGACATACAAATTGTGCGATTTCAGTACTGTCTATGAGCAATAATTGATGAAAGTACGTTTTCAGCTGTGGTATGCATTTTTAAAACTAACAAACAGTTTGCACGTTGCTCTGTGTGCATAAATTATATATATATACAGGGCTGTACAAAATAACTCGAATAAATTTCCGTTTAATGGCGGAAATTCCTGAAAGGAAATGTTCAACTGTGTTAAACGTTTCCTAATTGAACTAGATTTTATTATAATATGTATTCAATGTACAAATCAATAGATCATATGTCGAGATTCTTAAAATAATTTTCATTTTTTCTGACTAAAGGGATAGTAATTGCCGAAATTGTGGTTTCAAATATTTTGTGCGTTTTTCAGGCGTTTGTATGTGTTTATTTTGATATCATCTTTCGCCTTATTGAACGATGAAGTTTTGTTATGGTTTTTTTTTTCTATTTTAATTTTAGTGGAAGTTCTTTAATTGTGCCTTTTAAAGGAAGTACTAAGCGTGCATTTAAATGTTGGATTATTATAGATAATTATATTTGCAATGCATAAAAGCATATTATTTAAGTTGTTGATTATTAAATGTGTTACATTCTTTAAAAAACATCATTAATTTAAATTAAATTAAAAAAAATACAGTAAGAAGTGAGAAAACATTAAAACATATAATTTTTAAATTACTTTTAATTTAGTTTAAAAAAACTATCATGTAATATGTTTTGTTTGATGAATTAAAAATCATATATATGATGCATGCGTTTATTTACTTTATGATTCAATATAAAATTTATTTCCCCTTTTTATTATTAACGTAAAGTGATATTTTAAAGAACAACCGAAAACTTAGATGTTCCACATGAAGAAGTAGAAGCAGAAATATGTTTTAATAATATTTCGTAGAAGTATTCAAAAGAATTATGCGGTTAAAACTCACAACTCATTGGAACTGAATTATGAAGTTCAAAATTTATTGCTTTTTCAATAAATCACCAGTGTTTGAGCAGGTGGAATAAGTACGAGATCATCATGCAAGTATAAACTATTTTTTCGTAAAAACCGTAGTAAAAATGGAAAAGAGATACATTTTGAAACTATTACTTTGTTTATTTTTCAAACTTTTCCTATGGTGTAATGACACTTTTCTTATTTTAAAAAGAAAATTCTCAATTGTTTCAGATTTATCATGAATAATGCATTCGTGTTTGCATAAAGAAACAAAATTTACAAGAAATACTCTTTATGGAAGAGTAAAACATACATTTCTTTTAAGTATATTTTTAGAGAATATCTGAAACAAGTATGATACATTATTCGCTTTACACGTTTTTTATTAAATAAGAACTTTTAAGAATAAAGTATAACAAAGAAAAATATTTCAGAGAAAATATTTTTAAATAATCTGAACATTTTACAAAAGAAAATTATTTAAATCGTAGATTTGAATAATTTTTGAAATATATAAAATTGTTTTTATATGAAACAAATTACTCTTTTTTGGAGGATAATATAATTTTTTTTCAATGCAAAATGAAAGTGAATAATGTCTCACAGTTAAAAAAAATGTTTTCCATAAAATAAGTAAAAGTTTGATGTATATGTGTATTTAAAATTTTTAAATATAATTTGTCTATAATGTAGTCTAATTATCGTATTTTTTCTAAATTTTTAAAAATAAAGATTAAGATAAACTTTTCTTTTCTTTTAGACCTATTAAACAGTGCCATAAATAATAACACCTAATTTTATGATTGTTATTTAATTTACTGAAACATTTAGAATTATTTCTACCGTATAAAATGCTTACGTCCGTGCAGTTTTCTTTGGTATACGTAGTCAATACGCCATGGTAAAAACAAGAAAATTTTTAAAATAGATATTTTTTAAAAACAAAAACAAAACTGAAAGCACTATATATATTAACAGACTGTAAATTCTTCAGCTACAGTGTAATGATATAACGATTTTCTACCAGCAATTGTCGAATATTTTCAGTGTTCGACCAAACAAGATTACCACTATGGACCACTCGTGAATAATATTTTCTAGTCCCTCACAAAACTTGATGTACAATTACAAGTAACTTTGTAAGTTAATGCTTCAATTTATTATTTTGAATACTCATATAAAAATTATTGCTCTTCTATGTTCTTTCTTTTTAAATCAATGAAAACATATAATGGCAAAAAATAATTAAATTATTTCCTGAATGTATGTATATAAGCAAAACATTGCCTTGAGTAACTCTGATGATTTTTTGAGGGTTGTAACGTCTTAACAATACATTTCGCTTTTATTGCATTTTTCTTAAAACTTCTAAACATTGCAAATTTTATTTTTTACACCGTCGAATATTTATAAAAAATTTCTTTCAAATGCAATCTGTTTGAAAATTGTATCTCAACTTACTTATTTTTTTAAGGTTTTTAAAGCATTTTCAAGCATGATTTAAAAAATAAATCTAATATCAATCGAAATACGCGCTTAAACCAGTGTAATTATCAAAATTAAAAACTACTATAAGCAGCGAAATCATTGATAATATTTTCCGACCATTAACTTCTGGAATGCGATTATTACAAAAGTAAGTTTTAATAAATTTCAAAATGCTCATAATTGATGTCTTTCATATAAAAATGCTTTTTGGTGTTTATAGTGGGCAAGATAAAAATATATTGAGTGAAAAAAATCTATTTAATTTACAATTAATCCCTGACCGCCGAGCAAAAGGGCAAATTTGTAATGTTTGTTTCTCTGTAATTTTTTTAAATGCTGAAAAAAAAGATTTTTCAAACTTGATGTAAAAAAACTGAATTACGTATATGAGTTTAAGCCTGGAGACTATTAATCATTACTCAATACAAAGGGTACTAGGAAAGTTTTGTAATATGACGAAACAAAAAATCGCAGGTGGCTACTTGCGGCTGTTTGTTGACATATGTTCATATGTATGCACCTGCACGTAACCACAAGTCTGTAGACTCAGTTATTCATTAGCTCTGATAGTGTGAAGTTCTTCCAATGGCATCCTGGTCACGAAGTGGGATAAGGGAAGTTTTGCGGTATAACTTCGTGCGTGGATTAAACATAGATCAATTTTAAGAAGAAATTACTCTTGCACTTGGTGATGATTGTCCACATCGTACGACTACATACAGATGATACAGAGAATTCCAAAGGGGAAATTTCTCCCTGGAGGATGCTGAAAGAGCGGGAAGGCCCCGAACGTCAATTACGGAGGAAAACATTACTGCTGTGAGGAAAATGCTTGACGAAGACAGACGAATAACTTACCAGTAGATAGAGGATACCTTAGGCTTAAATTCACCTGCAATTCCTTCAATTATGCATGATCATTTGCACACGAAGAAACTGTGTTATCTCTGGGTGCCACATAGGCTGACTGAGGAGCAGATGACACGATGTGAGACTTGATGCCGGGATATGCTAAAAATGTTTGATAAGGGACAATCTCAGTATGTGAACATTGTGACAGGTGACGAAACCTCGCTATACTATTATGATGTGCCGACTAAGTCTCAAAAAACGTATGGGTCTTTGATAATGAGGACACAGCGGTAGTTGTCAGAAAATCCCGATCTGTCAAGAAGAAAATGATAGCTGTATTTTACAAATCGAGTGGAATTGTTGAGTGTATCGTTTTGGATAAACAGAAGACAGTTACAGCTAAATGGTACACTGAACAGTGCCTCTCTAAAGTCATGGAATCTTTGAAGAATCTGCAACCTAAGTCACGAATGAACACTTGGTTCCTCCATCATGACAATGCTCCAGCTCATTGGGCCAAAGCCTGCACTCAATATTTGTCCACTACAGGACTGAAACTTCTTGAACACCCTCCTTACAGTTCAGATCTTGCCCTTCGTGACTTCGTACTGTTCCCGCATGTGAAAATGAAGCTGAAAGGGATTAGGTTTTCCAGTGATGAGGCACTTTTGAGGGTGTGGGACAACGAGTGTGCCTTACTCCCTAGTGAAACTTGGCAGAGCTGGTTTAAGGACGGGTTTCGGAGGATGAAGAACTGTATTGCTTGTAACGGAAATTACTTTGAAAAAGTTTGATAAATAAATCCACATTGCAAAACCTTCTTAGTACCCTTTGTATTTTAAAGATGAATTATATTTGTAGAAACATATTAATTTAAAGATTGTCATTATTGCAGTCAAACCTACAGTAGTCAAACCTACATAGTGAACAGATATATCGGTTCACGGCGTTCAGAAGGTTAAATAAAAGGTGTTTTTCACCATGTTCTGTTTCTCTTAGTACAGATAAGAAGAAAAGCAATATTATGATATGATAATAAATAATGTTAAATGTTTTTCCGTATATTTGCTGGAACTTTATTTCTAACGTCAATTCTACAGCTTCGTAGAAGCTCTGTGTATAAATAATGTAATGGATATATGAATGGGATTATGAGTTATGTGCAGGGCTGGACAAATGCAGTCGCCAAGTCGCCACTGGCGACCAACTTTTTTTCTGGTGACTAAGGTTTTTAATCTGACTTTTTTGCTGTTTATTTATTTATTTATTTACAAAAATTGAACTAAAAAATGTGCCCAAACGACATATTGTCTCTCCAACACCCCTACTTTTGCGGACAGAAAGCACATAGATCTCCCTATTTTCTCGTTTAAAAGGCATTTTTAATTTCATGCACATAAAACACCATTCTTTTCCGCTGTAGTCGGCTATCATGTCATGGGATTTGTGAAAATTATATTGGGAGGGATAAATTAAAAAAAAAATATTTTTTGGTAATGTTTGGCTAAATAGGCAAAAAATCGTTTTCCGACTTCACTATTTTATCGATGCCCTCTTATCAGATATTGATTTTGTAGCACTCAACTATAAGGACATTTGAAGCATTCGGCAATCGCCATTTTTCAAACATATCGGCTAATTCAGATTTTATAATATTTCCTTTTATTTTCAGATATATAGTTTTGATAAGTTTCCTTAGAAAACTTAGTTTTATTATCTTTTTTGATTATGTACTATTCTAATCTATGTAACTAATACTTCTAATCTATGTAACTAATAATTCTAAACTATGTTTGCTATTATATTTTCTCACTTAATTTATAAGAAAAAAAATTGCGCTTTGTGAAAATTATTGGGGGGGGGGGATAAATTTTATTGCTGGCGACCGGAATTTATACCTGGCTACCAGATATTTTCAAATTTCTAAAGCCCTGGTTATGTGAGTAAATCAAGTAATGGAATGAACTTTCTTCGAATTTTGATTACAACATATTTAAAAAAAAAACAGAAAAGAAGTAGTGAAAAATAAATTATGATTTACTATTTATGAAATGTATTTTTAGTTTTAGTAATACTAAGTAAGGGAATCATATAATAAAATCACTAATTATAAATAAAATACAGATTTAAATGCTTAAGTGATAAAAATAGAACACAAAAAGACTTATAAAAACTTTTTAATATAAAGATCGACATGTTTCGAACGCACATACGGTGCCATTATCAAGATCTACATGATAAACATACTATTCCCGCAAAAATATTTGAAAATAAAGTTGAAAAAAAAATAAGTCACGAGATCATAATTGTAATAAAAGCAGGTGCTTAAAAATAGTCAACTGTAACCGTGAAAATTTATATTTCCTTATTGCGTTTTTAAAATTGAACAAGACCACGTGCCAGATTTTAGGTAATTCAAAGAGTCTGATTCAATGCATATGTTATTGTTACGCATGTAGATTTCTACTGATTAACGGATAATAGATGGGAAATAAAGTCTTGATGGATAAATTATTTTACTATTTTGAAAATCACTTTTGATATTATATATTATATTCGTATATTACATAGGTCCGATACATTAAAACAATCTTTCGTTTACGCTTGATATAGATCGAAATATAGCAAATTTATGAAAAAATTTTTGTTAATATTTCAATTTTTAGTTGCTTAAAAGGCGTACGAAGGCGTAGTGAAAAAGTATCCAATTTGGTACTCGAACCAGGGTCATCAGTATAGCGCACTGACGTTCTACCAACTGAACCACTTGGAGCGATACCCGGCCTGGCACTTCTCACTACACATGTTGGCAAGTCTTTCCAGAGAAAATTTCCAAGTATTAATTAGATTTATTCAATGATCGATGCAGGATTCTCATTAGTTTCATGTTTGCCCCAGGGTTGGTGGCTCACTGAAAAATATTCTATCTTGTGCTGCGACTGTAGCCTTGCCAATATGTGTAGTGAGAAGTGCAGGCTGGGTATCGTTTCAAGTGGTTCAGTGCGCTATACTGATGACCCGGGTTTTACACATGGACACTTTTATGGACATGGACATATGGCATGGACACTTTTTCACTCTGTTGGCTATGCGCCTTTTAAGCAATTAAAATTTGAAATATTATAAATGCACGGCGTGAGAAATTTTCTCTGGAAAAATTCCCAAGTTTTAAATAGATTTAAATCTTTTGTTATTTTTGTAAAGATATGACAGAAGGTAAAAAAGTATTACTTCAACTTTCTATTTAAAATTTCTAAATTGTTTTCTTAACGTGTATTCATAATGTAATTAATAATATGATAAAATAGTAATTTTCTTTTTTAATATGACACTTTTTACTTGATATTTACATTTTCTACATATTAGTATTTTAAATAGTTTGTTCATGCAGTTTCACAGTTTGATGGCATATTTTGGTTTGGTGATTAACTAACTGCAATTTTTCCATTATTCGTAAACTGTTGTAACCAGAAGGAACACTTAACGATTTATGACCTGCAACAATGATGGAAAAATGGCATAAAATTAATTTACTTATTTATAATTAAGTTATAAAAATACTAAAATCTGAAACATATCTGTGTACAAAAGTTTGATGAATCTACCATATCACAAAATGAGTGAAAACTTGATTACAAAATTCTATCTTTACATTGAAATCCAAGTTAAGTTAAATAAAAAGAAAAATCTACAAAAATCTGCAAAGTAAGATTGAATGTGAAATCTTTTCAAATAGTTGGTCAGCAAGAAATATATTCGATAGATAAAATGACATTGATTTTCTTTACAGCAGTGGCATGTATAAATTAAATACAAAAGTGTAAAAGTTTTCCATTTTTCCTTACATCACGAAATATCCTGTAAAAACGGTAATTCTTTCGAGATAAGATTCAAACCACTAATTGTCTAATTCTATTACTAGAGTACATTTCAAACACTAAAAGCAACTTTCACTGCTTGTAAGCTGAAAGAACTGCAAAGCAAGATTGAATGTGAAATCTTTCTAAATAGTTGATCAGCAGGAAATATATTCGATAGATAAGGTAACATTGATTTGCTTCACAACAGTGGCAAGTATAATAATGTAATAAAAATATTTTGTACAGATCCTTGTTATTTTATTCTCCTCCATCCTTTAAAAAATTTAGTAGCGTCTGTTTTTATAAAATAAACTTATTTTTTTTTTATTATTGAAGACATTTTTCTATATGCAATGTATTTCAGATATACACCCAGAAAAAGGAATTGATTAAAACTACAAAACATGTTTTGTTGAGTACATTTTGGTTGTTTTAAAAAAATTGAAGTAAAATTGAACCATTTTACTCCAATTAACAAAACATTTTTTGCTGACGACACAATTTTTTTTTTTTTTTTTTTTTTTTGGAATTGCAAAAAAAAAAATGTTGATTCAAACAAAATTTCCATTTACCTATATTTAAACAAAACTTTTTGTTTAAATATAGGTCAATAGAAATTTTGTTTGAATCAACATTTTTTTTTTTTTTTTTTTTTTTTTTTTTTTTTTTTTTTTTTTTGCAATTCTAAAAAAGAATTTTTTGTATCGTCAGCAAAAAAAATGTTTTGTTAGTTCAAGTAAAATGGTTCAATTTTACTTAAATTTTGCTAAAACAACCAAAATGTACTCAGCAAAACATGTTTTGTAGTTTTAATCAATTCCTTTTTCTGAGTGTATATATATATGAAACAAATTTTTAAAAAATTCTCCGTTGGCCTCATTAAAACTATAATTCTGTGTAAATCCCATTATTCTAAATTATTTTCTCGCTCCAGTATTTCGATTGTCAAAATTCAATCTAGCTAAAAATAGTTTATTCCAAATTCATTCTCTTAAAAAAAAATGGCTCATCGCGATGTTCTATTAAAATTACGCACTTTTATTTCATTAAATAAAATGCATCCAAGAATTTAATTCTTTAAAAACACCAATCTCCCAGCTAAAAATATTTTACTCTCTTGAAATAACAACGTATATATTTTTATTTATTTTATTTTATTTCCCTATGTTTTCTGACAAAATAACATTACTTCTCAAATTATGAAAGTTACTTTAATCTCAATATAAAAATTTATCTTGGCATCTTGCCATGCTCGATTAAACGTATGTATTTCTTTTCTTCTCTTCTCTTTTTATTTATTTGAAGGAATTAAATTCTGCGGGAATATTCTCGAAGCATTTGTTTGCCGCGCTTTTTCCTGCTCACGGTAAAATCGCTTCAATATAAGAGCGCCGAAGAATTAATCCGAACACGCTGATTGGTCGAGAGACTTTTTAGTTAACATGTATTCTGGAGTGTTCAAGAAATGATATACGGTGTTTTTCCCGCGAAATAGTCAGATTGTTCCGGGATGCGGTGGTGCATGCAAACCTCGGCGCGTACGTCACGATCATAGAACATTCTCCTTGGCCGCCGATAGATTAAAAAAAATACCTGCCTATACGAACCAAAAGTCTTCTTAATTAATAAATTAAATCATCAAGATTCTTCACGGTATTAAAATCAGCACGTATGGATTGAACATCATAAAGAGTAAAGCCTAGCCAGTTTGTTTTTGAGTTTCGAATAAAAGTGAAATGGAAATGGACTGTCTCTTCTTTGCATTCTATACATACACTACGAAGTGAGTTCTCGGTGCTCGACTGTAAAATTCCTCGGAGAAGCCCTTGCATTGAGTATGATTCTACAAAAACTGTGGTGATACACGTTAAATCGTTACATTATTAAATTTAGACGACGAGGATTGGCGAGATATTTTTAAAATCCACCAGGATGGCTAGATATTTTTAAAAGCCCAGTGGATATGCCAGATGCAAGTGCTTTTGATCGACCGGTTTTGTTCGATGCTTATGATGCTGGTGTATGGACTTCAGCTATTATGACAGTGTGGAAATTCAGATCGGAATATGTTTATGTCACTGAGTGAGATTTGTAAATCCTTTGGATGGAATTAAATGGAACTTTGATGACTTACTGTTTTGATGCCGATTGAAAAATTTATTCTATGATATGCGGGCAAGTAAATAAAAAGAAGACGCGGCAGTGTAAGTTATGTTTTTTATGATTTAATTTTTTTTTTTTTTTTGTGATTTTATGCTATTTGAATATTTTTATGTGTTTTTATTTCATTGTTAATGATTATTTAAATTCTATTGTTATTTGAATGTTACTAAGATCGGGGCTTTGTAAAGATAATAGAGTACCTTCTTATATTTATATTGATAAAAGTAATAAGAATATGGATGAAATTAAGATTATTGCATTTGACCCTGATTCGGGAATGGGGATTCAGCAGTGGCTAGAATATTTCAACCAAATTTGTAAAAGAGAAAATAAGAATGAGGGATGGAAATTTAATCATATATCTCAAGATCTTAAACGGGAAGCTCTAAAAGTGTATGTTAATGATTGTTTAAATTGTGATGATTATGAACAAATTGTAAATATTTTAATAGAGAGGTTTATTGACTTAAAATGCCGAAAATTTTCTGATTTTACTACACTTAAACTGGATAAATTGAGTGATTTAGAAGATTATTTTAGAAAAAAGGTAGAGATAGGTAGGCAGTTAAAATTATGTGAAACTATTCTGTTACAAGGATTGACTGATGGATTACGACCAGAATATCAAAATTCCATCAATGTAAATCATCCTGAAAATACCACTGACTGGTATAAGATTGTGAAACAATTTGTTGAAGTTTCTCCATCACTCAATACCCGACAACCAATCAATCAACCATATCGTCAGCCAAATTTTCCTGCTCCCCGTTTCCCAATGCAATATTTTCGGCAAAATTATCAGCCTTTCCGACCACCTAGGCAAGAATATGCTCCTCGGAATTGGCTACCAGCACGACAATTCAATCAGAGATCTCCTAATTATAGGAATCCTGTACAAAACAATCATTTTCAAAACCTTTATCCAAACAGACCATGCAGAATTTGCACCAATAAAGGGGTCAGAAATGCTTACCATTGGGAAAGAGAGTGTGTTTTTATAAGTAATACTACTCCCTCTGATACTCATAATGCTTCTTCTTTTGCTTGTAATCCTGGTAATGAATGACAATTAATAGTGTATGGGTACACCCCTAGTTATAATTTACCTGGTATTGTGGATAGTGGTTCCACAATTGCCATTTTACCATTGATATTTGTAAGAAAACTTAATGCTAAAATTTAGAAAATACCTACTAATATTATTGATCAGGCAAAAGGGTTTATGGAAATTAATCAGAAGTGTAAAGTGCTCATCAGGGTTGGGAAAATAAGTAAATGGGTAGATTTTCTAGTATGTAATATAGATCAAAATTATGCTATATTGGGGTTAAAAGAGTGTTCAAAATTTGATTTAACAATTAATTGTAAACATTGTATTGTCAAACAGGGGAGAAGAAATGTAAATAGAGGTGTAGCCATACAAAATGAGAAAGCTCTCTATTTTCATATAGTTGATGTTAATAAAGTACAAGTGAATAATGAAAGTATAAAATTTGAAAATGACAGTAGTAATTTTGAAAATAAGTATGGTCATTATAACAAGTTTAATTTTTATCAAGTAAATAACAATTTTGAAAGTAATGAAGAGCATAATGATTTGGATTTTTATCATGATGAACAACTAAATTTTGAGAACTGTGGTAATAGTATAATTATGCAGTCAAATGAGGAAAATAATAACTATAAAGTGCAACCAGATTATAGAGGACTCATGACTCCTCAAATTTCTCGCGAAGTTAATAATTCTAATTTTGAACTAATGGGGGAAATAAATTTGATTAAAAATGGGGATTTAAGGGAATTAATTCAAAATTACATGGATATTCTTGCTAAACATAAATATGATGTGGGTAGAATTAATATTGAACCGCAACGCGTTTATCTTAAATCTGACCTACCAATATCTTTGAGGCCTTATAGGACTTCACCAGCTGAGGAAAAAAAATTCAAAATAAAATTCAAGGTTTGTTAGAAGCAGAATTAATTAAAGAGAGCAATAGTCCTTATTCGGCTCCAGTCACTTTGGCTATGAAAAGAGAGGAAGGCAAAAAGACTAGATTATGTATTGATTATTGAAAATTAAATGCAATAGTAAAAAATGATGCCGAGTCATTACCTCGTATTGATGGGATCTTGGATAAATTGAGTGGTGCTCAGTATTTTTCAACTTTGAACTTAGCCTCCGGCTACTGGCACATACCCATACATCCCGCAGGTACTGAGAAATTAGCTTTTGCTACTAGCTCTGGGTTATTCGAATGGTTAGTCCTCCCATTCGAGATAAAAACGGGACCCCCGATTTTCAATAGAACTATTAGAAGAATCCTAAATAAATACAAAATAGATTTTCCTTGACACTATTTCAATGATATTATAATTTTCTCCTCCTCTATAAAAGAACATCTTGATCATTTAAATCAAATATTCAAAATTTGTCAATTAGAAAACATTAAACTCAAATTATCCAAATGTAAATTGGCTCAGACTAAGATTAACTTTTTAGGATATGAAATTTATGATGGAATTCTAACTCCTGCAAATGCAAATATTGAAACTATAAAGAAATTAAAACCCCCAACAAATATTAAACAATTGCAAAGTTTCCTAGGATCAATAAATGTTTATCATAAATTTATAGATAAATATGCTCAAATTCGACAACCTCTTAATAAATTACTTAGAAAAAATACAATATGGAATTGGACTCCAGAATGTCAAGATTATTTTAATAAATTTAAAGATGCTTTAATCCAAAAACCTATCCTTAAAATTTATGATGCAAAATTACCACTTCATATGTTTGTTGACGCCTCACAGATGGCAGTAGGTGCAGTGCTTAAACAACCAGATAAAGAGGGGTTTCTGCATCCAATTGCTTACTATTCAAGGAATTTGAAGAGTTATGAACAGAATTACTCCATTACAGAGTTAGAGTGTTTAGCGATTATTGACACTCTTGATAAATTTTATCATTACTTTCATGGAGTCAGATTTACCATCCATACTGACCATGCATCTCTAGTTTGGTTAAAAAATGTTAAGAATCCTAGAGGAAGATTATTCAGGTGGTCTTTAAAATTAAGAATGTTTGAGTATGAAATTAAGTATGAAAAAGGGTCAACAAATGTCGAAGCTGACATGTTGTCCAGAAACCCTGTAATTTCTTCAACCAACATATTAATTTATTGTTCGATAAAGATGAAATAATACAGATGCAAAATAAGGAAAATGTAAATGATAGGAAATATCGATCAGAGAATGAAATAATCATGCTTAAAAAACATGGATTTCGAAAAGTGGTAGTACCAATGGCTTTAAGGGAAAAAATATTACATATTGCACATGAGAATTATGGACATTTGGGTATACAAAAGATGCAAAATTTAATTTCTCCAAACTATTATTGGCCTAATATGACAATAGATATAACCCAATATGTAAAACATTGTGACACTTGCAAAAAAGTAAATAACCCAAAACAAAAAGATTTGGCTTATTACAAGCTCTACCAGCCACAGATCAACCTTTTGAGTGCCTCTCTATTAATACTGTGGGTGGATTTAATTATTATAACTCAACAAAGAAATTTTTACAAATAATAATAGATCATGCCACAAGATATGTCTGGGCTTTTTCCATCTAAAAATGTTACATCAGCCACATATATTAATTGCTTAAAACAAATTTTCAATAGTCAGGTTTCCCAATCAATACTCAGTGATCGGCACAGAGCATTCCGGTCACCTCAATTCAAAAAAATTCTCAAGACACATAGCGTTAAACAAAGATTTACCTCTTCATATCATCCACAAACGAATGGGAAGGTTGAAAGGGTTAACCAGACAATAGTCACTAGATTAAAATGTAAAGTAAACTCAATCTCATCTAAAATTCCATGGACTCGGTTATTAGAGCAAGTCATTCAAGAATACAATAATACTCCTCATTCCATAACTAATTTTCCACCAGCATATCTATTTTATGGCAAATTACCTTATAACTCTCCTTTAAATCAAAATTATTATACACCTGTTCAAGAAGCACTAAAAATTGCTAAAAAGCATACTAAAGAATTCCATTTCAAAAATAAAAGGTTATATGATAGAAAATTTGTTGAGTGTCCTTTAAAAGTAAATGATTTTGTAATTTATGAAGAATTTAAATATCCCAATACTAAGAATTTGGAACCCAATTTTTCAGGTCCATACAAAATCATAAACAAACTTTCAGAAATTACTTATGAAATAGACAGATTTAACTATGAAACTAAAGCCAATTCAGTACTTGTACACGTTTCTAAATTGAGACAATATTATTTTCCAGATGATTTCAAATTATTTCATGAAAATACACAAAAAACAACACAAACAACTTCACATACAGGTTCACAACACCAAACATTAGTAAAAACAATATATTAATTTCTTCCAAAATTTTTTATTTAAAAAAAAAAAAAAAACTTTTCTAAAATTAAAAAATAAATTCTTTTTACCAGGTATAATCTTGGGTCGACACAGGGATACTACTTGTGTAAATTCAATTAACTTTAAATATAAACAATAACTTCTCAACATTACTAGGTGTCTTCTAGCCTGATCAACTAGTTATGGTACTTATTTTTGTTGAGTCTATTAAATTAAAATTAAATAATCTATATAATTACAGTTTAGTAAATATTATTTATATTATTTAATGGATTCACAGTAACTATATTTATTTTGTTTAATACAATAAAGGTCTTGAATTATTCTTGAATTCTGATATTCTGTATTAGTCAAAGTTGATATTGTGATATTGTAGTGAAATGTTTTACGAGAGATTAGTTGAAAAATAAGGATTGCAATAGTGTAAATAATAGTTTTATATTCCAATTCTCTGTCATCTATCTATCTAACAACTATTATTATTATTATTATTATTATTATTATTATAATTCTTATTTTGCTTATTACTTAAAAAAGTGTAAAAAGAAGCATATTATTCTACACTTAACTTTTGGTAATTAGCTATACCCGATTATGTCATAGATTTTAGTAGTTAAAAGAAGAGTATCAGAAAGGGATATTATTGTTCACAATTGTTGGTTGAGTGAATCCTATCTAAATATTTGGGCATCTAAATTATTTAGTATTGGAAAAATAATATATTGTTAATTTTTTTATGCACAATTCGGCTAGCAAAAATTTATTTCCTTATCTTTTCAAGTAAGGAAACAAACAGATTTTGGCTATGTAATTTTTTTTCCTCAACCAAGAATTTTATATGGAATGTAATATTTACTGTGATATATTACTAGAGTAATTATTGAAGTTTGTTGATATTATTTATTATTTGAAGAGATTTATTAATGTTATTATTTATTAAGAGAATATATTAGAAAAATGTTGAGAGATATTATTAGTAAGACAAATAGAATTATATTTACAAATTGTTGACAAATTTATTAAACTGCTTACAATGAATTGTAGTTATAAAATATATGATGAATTTGAATTTTGGTACCAAGGTTGTGATATACCTAAGTAGTGTATATACCAGTAAGTGCAATATAACATAAATAAGGTAAATATTTAGCTCTAATCTCTAGTGTGACCACGAAAAGAGTGGCACCATAGATTAGAGTGGGGTCAAACCCAAACCACAATAGAGACGGAAAAAAAGACTGAAATTTATTGAGAACTGTTTGAGACTGTTGTTGACTGCTGTTGTTGCGCAAACAGTGACTGTTTAAGATTACTGAAGCTCCAGAGATCAGTTTTTTTCAATTAGTATGTATAGTATTAGTATTCTTCAGTTTTGTTCAATTAGTATGTATAGTA
Source organism: Maratus michaelseni (assembly GCA_963931845.1). Taxonomy (NCBI): domain Eukaryota; kingdom Metazoa; phylum Arthropoda; class Arachnida; order Araneae; family Salticidae; genus Maratus; species Maratus michaelseni. The sequence continues at coordinate 429,329,158 of OZ007587.1, read as the reverse complement.
TTAGTATTCTTCAGTTTTTTTCAATTAGTATGTATAGTATTAGTATTCTTCAGTTTTTTTCAATTAGTATGTATAGTATTAGTATTCTTCAGTTTTTTCCAATTAGTATGTATAGTATTAGTATTCTTCAATATCAATGTAATTCAGTTTTCAATGTAATTAATTTCCAACTTTTTATTTATTATATTGAATTCTTTATATATTATGTTATTAATATTATTTATTATGTTAGTTATTTCTTAGTTTATCTTGATGTATTCTCATTTATTTACACTTGCAAAAAGTAAGTGTTGTTGTAAAATTTATGTATTTTAGGTTATGCTTTACTCTAGAAAATTTTTTTAATTTCTATTCTTCCAAAATTTTAAGGCAAGTGCTTTGTTCGTGATTCTTGGTGATTTAAAAATTAAAAATTAAAAATTTTAGAATTTTTATAATTTAGGAAAAATTCTCAATATTTTTTTTGTCACTTATCTGAACTACCCAGCTAAAAATGAACTGCAGTTTTTCTACAGAAGTGAAGTATTTTTAAAGTTTTTCTACAGTCAACTGTAGATTTTCTGTAGTGCAATCTCGACTGTAAAAATACTTCAGTTATTTTGCAGTTAATGTGAAGTAATTTTGCAGTAATTTATTTCAAAAATACTGTGAGCTTTTAACTGCAAAAATACTGTAGTTTACGTAAAGTTATGTTATAATCATAAATTTAAAAAATAATGAGACTTTACATCTGTAGTAAAACTGTAGTAAATTTGAAGTAATTTTACAATCATTAATTCAGTATTATATTTTCTGAAGTATCTGCAGTATAAGTGCAGTTACTGTAAGGTAATTTTACAGAACTTAATTTTAGTAAGTTTGTGAGATATTTTCTGCAGTTTTAAAAGCTAAACAATATTAAAGTTTTTCAGTTTTTGACAATATTGAGCATTTGCTTTGTTATTAATAATTAACACTGTTTTCAAGACTTTTAGTTTAATGGGACTAAATTGAACACCTGGGAAAAGTCCCCCCTCCCTCCTTTTTTTAAATGAAACAAAACAAATATTCAAAGAAATTAAACTTTAAAATCCAAAACAAATATATATATATATATAAATAAATGAATGTTTATCATTAAAATCTTGAACCTACCCAGGTAAAAAAATAATATAAATTAAAAAAAATATATGTTGTTTATATCCTCTTTCGCTCAGTGTTTAATTATTTTATGTTATTCAAAAAAATAAATTTAAAAAAGAAAATTAGTTAAATTTTAATTAATTGTACAAAATTCGAGGGGTGCCCTCCCCCCTCCCTAAAATCAACACTGCCCTGAAATACCCAATTTTAAGGTAATTTTTTAGCACATAAAAGTTAAAAGAAAAACAGGACAAAAATTAACTGCGATGAGTGATTAAGGGGGAGCACCCTCCCCCCCTACACACACACACTACGAGATTTCATAATTTTTCTTTCTTTTAATGTTTAATTATTTTAAGTTACTCACAAAAATAAATTTTACTGCCTTTAAAAATTGGAGAAAAAGAAAATTATGTCAATTAAATTACAAAACCTGGGGGGGGGGCCCCGCTCTTTTCAGACTTCGTCACTTCCCTGAATCTCCGTTTAAGGTACTTTTTAAACACATACTCGAAAAGAGTACATTTTACTATCTCTTTCAAAATCAACGAAAAATAAACTTACGTTAATTAAATTTGAAAATCCGTGGGGGGGGTGCTCCCCTTCCCATCTGGCACTGAATTAACCCCCTTCCCCCCTCCCCCCCCACGCACACTACAAAATGAATATTCATAATTTATCTTTCTCCTAATACTTAATTATTTATTTTAAGTTCCCCAAAAAAGCTAATTTTACTGTCTTTAAAAATTGGAGAAAAAGAAAATTATGTCAATAAAATTATAAAATCTGCGGGGGAGGGGAGGCTTCTTTTTGACTTCATCACTTCAATGAATCTTAAGGTACTTTTTAAACACATACTCGAAAAGAATAAATTTCACTATTTCTTTCAAAATCAGCGAAAAAGAAAATTACATGAATTAAATTTTAAAATCCGGGGGAGGGGGGGGGTGCTCCCCTTCCCATCTGGCACTGAATTCAACACTCCCCCGAACCTCCGCTTAAGATAACTTTTAAAGACAAACATATAAACGAAAATAGAGTTAAAAATTTACTTCCATGGGGGATTTACACGGGGGGAAGGGGGTTTGAGCCCTCCCTTAACAAAAAATTTTTAGTTCCTCTTTCTCTTAGTGTTTAATTATTTTAAGTTACTCAAAAAAAAACCCAATAAATTTTACAATTTCTTTCAAAGAAAAAAGAAAATTTTGTTTAGCAAATTTCCAAATCCTCCGTGGGGAGAGCAAGAATCCCGCGGGCCAGCCCTACCCTAATTCAACACTGCTTCGAACCACCCCTTTGAGATAAGTTTTTAACACATAAATATAAAAAATAATAAATAAATAACTTTTATGGGGATTTAGGGGGAAATTCTGCACTTCCCGAATTCAGGAAATAGTAATTAATCTCCCCATCCATGCGAAAAATTCTTAGTTATTTTATTTTAAGTTTGGGGTTATTAACTACAGACGTGACTTCCAGTTTTTATGAAAATTACTTCAAAAAACAAATGAAAAATGTATTATTCTTATTAATTTATTTAAAATTTCCTTTAGAACATTCGATTTTTTTTTTTTCGCAACTGACACGGCAGTTCCGACTCCACAGTGATTTTCCAATGGTAGAAGAAATACTACAACTCAACTCAACTCTGAGCTGAGCGTGTTTATGTTTTGACTCCCGGCGTTAAGCGGTAACGTTTGTCTGTTGATATTTTCTGTGATTCGCTAGCTTTGTTAATATAATAATTAACACCTTAATTAATTTTTTTAATGTTTATACATAGCCATAAGATGGATAAAGATATGTACCGACAGATAAAACTAAACTCTCTTTTAAAAAAATAGACAGATTCAAAATATTTATAAAAAATACCACGAGGCCTTACTAAAATAAAATTATTTCGGAGGAGATATGTAAGTTCAAAGTATCGTTCATATTATCTTATTATAGACTTTTTTTTTATACTTTAATAGCGATGGAGTTAATTTAAAGTTCATAACTTTATACATTCATATAACTCATATTTATTACAAAATTAAATTTAATATTTGAGCCTTGTATCGTTCAGTGGAATTTAAAGTATTGTTTTGGTTGATCTTTATTCTACTTCGCATGTGTGTTAATATTAATTGTCAACCCAATTAATGATTTCTCAAGGTTTTTACATGCATTTTCAATTGCTTTTAATCTAAGTTTATGAATACCAAGATAAAAATAATTTTATAAAAAATATGAATTAAAGTAATACTATTTTAAATATTGCTCCCTTGAACGATGGTATGTTACATGAGATGTTATTTATGTCAAATGTATGTTAAAGGGTTGAAGAATAAATTTAAACTTTTTATTGATTAAATTATGGTATTAAAAGAAAAATACATATATATATATATAACTTTTCAAATGATATTGCGGGTTTTAAACAATGAAAGGTTTGTAACTATTTTACCCCACAGTTGTTTTTTTTTGTACTTTTTGCAAATAATTACAGTTTGTGTTTTTTATAAATTTAGTTTTGAAACCTGCCTATTTTACCCTATCTGACCCTATCTTTACCCTATCTGTTCAATCTAGAAAAAAAAAAAGAAAGGGCACTACTCACACCAATATAATGTGCTACTGGAGGAAGAAAAAGCTTTTAATAACATTCCATGTAACATACCATCATTCAAGTGGACAATATTTAAAATAGTATTACTTTAAATCATAATTTTTATAAAATTATTTTCTTCCTGGTACATTATTTATGATTAAAAGTAATTGAAAATGCAAATAATAAATATGATTTATTTGAATTCCCAATAACAAACTTTAAATTAACTGCATCGCTATTAAAGTATTAAAAAAAAGTCTAAAATAAGATAATATGAACGAAACTTTGTAAATACAAATATCCTCTGAAATATTTTTTTTACTGAGGACTCGGTATTTTTTATAAATACGTTGAATCTATCTATTTTTTTAAAAAATAGACCAGTTTTGAAGAAGTGTCTGTCGGTACATATTTTCAGCCATCTTTTGGCAATGTATAAACATTTAAAAAATAAATTAAGGTGTTAATTATTATATTGTCAAAGTTAAAACAAATTACGGAAAATAACAGATGCGAATTTAGCTGATAAGGCGCATAAAAATCACGAATTTAACCGATAAGGCGCATAAAAAATCATGAATTTAGCTGATCAGGCATGTAAAAATTGTGAATTTAGCCGATCAGCAGGTAAAAATCACAAATTTCGTCGATGGGATGTGTAAAAATCGTAAATTTAGCTGATAGAACGAGTAAAAATCGTGAATTTAGCCTACCAGGTGCGTAAAAATTGTGAATTTTGTCAAGCAGGCGTGCAAAAATCGTTAATTTTACCAATCGGGCATGCAAAAATTGTGAATTTCGCCGATCGGCATATAAAAATCGCGAATTTCACCAATAGGGTGCGTAAAAATTGAGAATTTTGTTTAACAAGTATGATTGTGGACCTCGACAAGCTAGTCATTTTTTTGAGTGGCCCATGAACCAAAAGTGGCCAACATCTTCAGAAATTGTGTATTTCGTCAATTAGTCCGGAAAAAATTGCAAACTTCGTCAATCGGGAGCGTAAAAATCCTGAATTTCCATCGGTCAGAAGCGTAAAAATGATGAATTTCCGTCAGTCGGGAGCATAAAAATCAGGAATTTCAGCGATCGGCTGCAACAAAATCATGAATTTCAACGATCGGATGAAGAAAAATACTGAATTTCGTCGATTGGACGCGAAAAAATCATGAATTTCGTTGGTCGGACGTGGAGAAACCATAAATTTCTTCGATCAGACGTGAAAATATCCTGAATTTCGTTGATCGGACGTAGAGAAACCATAAATTTCTTCGATCGGACTCTGAAAAATCATGAATTTCAAAGAACGGGAGCGAAAAAATTCATAAATTTCTGCGATCGGGCACGAAAAAATTATGAATTTTGTCGAACGGGGGCGAAAAATTCACGAATTTTAGAGTACAGTGAGGATATCAGAAAATCCTGCATTTGGCCGGTTCTTTTTATGCAGAATGTACGCGACGCTGCGGCGGGCGCTGCAGACTTTTTAGGGCTTCTGCAGACTAAAAACGGCAAACTTCGTCGAAGAATTGCAAGAAAAATGCTAAATTTATTTAACGATCGCGAAAAATGGCTAATTTCGCTGACAGGTCGCGAAAAAAAATGCAAATTTAATCAAAAGGCTGTGGAAAAACGTGAATTTCGCCAAAAGGCCGTCAAAAATACATGCGTTTCGTTGAAGGATCGCAGAAAAATATGAATTTTGCCGAAGGGCTATGGAGAAAACGCCAATTTCGTCCAAGGATCGTGGAAAAAATCTGTTAATTTCGTCGAAAGATTACGAAAAAATGGCAAATTTTGTCTTAGGATCTCGAAAAAACAGAAAATTTTGTCGAAGGATCTCGAAAAAACAGAAAATTTTGTCGAAGGATCTCGAAAAAATGGAAAATTTCATCCAAGGATCTCGAAAAAAAGGTAAATTTCGTCGAATTATTTCGAAAAAACGGCAAATTTCAGTAAAGTATCTCAAAAAAAAAACCCTGCCAATTTTCGTCGAAGGATCGCAGAAAAAATGCGAATTTTGTCCAAAGGCCAAAAGAAAAAAGACGAAATTTATCAAAGGATCTGGGAAAATGGCTAATTTCGTTGACAGATTGCGGTAAAAACGCAAATTTTGTCAAAGGGCTGCGGAAAAACTTGAATTTCATCAAAAGAATATAAAAAAAAAAGTTTCGTTGAAGGATCGTGAAAAAAAAAGCGAATTTCATCAAAGGGCCACAGAGAAATGCAAATTTTGTCAAATGGTCGCAGAAAAAAATGCCAATTTCATCAAATAATCGTGGGAAAAACTGCTAATTTCGTCAAAGAATCACAGAAAAAGTGCAAATTTCGTCAAAGAACCACAAAAAACAAACAAAAAAAAACATGAATTTCGTCAAAGGATCACAGGAGAAAAAAGAAACGCTATTTTCGTCAAAGGTTCACGAAAAAGAACGTGAATTTTGTGAAATAGTCCCGGAAAGAATGCAGCATTTCTTTAGAAAACAGCAGACGTACAAAGTTCTATGCTTATTAATATAGGCATAGTTTTTAATCTGAAACAATATCCTGAACTAACGTTTGAAAAACGATTAATCCGAACCCAATTTGCAAGGATCTACACTCAGCCTGAAATCGACTCTAATGAAAAGCAGAGTTAATCCGACCTGCAACAGGAATAATTATTGCCGAGAGGGGATTTTCTCCCCTAACCCCTCTGCTGTAACCTTTCAGAATATTTGCTGTGAATTTCAGAATTTTTTTTTACTCGGAAAGGCTGATAAATGCTGATGCCTTAATTAATTAGCACTACAACAGCAGCAAGAATAGATTTATATGATATATTGCATATTGCAGACTATTTTTGAAAACATTATTAGCGTTGCAGACACTTGAAGATAGTTCTGCCACTGGGGCGAGTGCTTATTTTCACCTTTAGCAGAAAGTCTTTTATGCATCACATCTTTGGGTCCACACTTGTGCATGGAAACATAACAGCATCACCCTAGCAACTGAAGTGGTCCTTTTGCTAAAGTTTTCCTTTTTGGTGAACTTGTTTTGTTTGCTAATTACATATTTTAAAAATGAAGAGTATGTTTTTATGGGAAATTTTGTGAAGTTGCTATTTTTATTATGATAAAGTTTGTGAAGGGGTCCTGTTTTATTAAGAAGAATTATGTGAAATCGTGCTAAACAGGCCCCAAATTTTTCCTGGATCAACCCCTTGAGTGTGTAATTTCATTATTTAAATGTAGGGCTGTTATATACCATTTCATTGGTAAGTAACTTATTTTATTTTTTTAAATGTAATTGATGTATACAAAGCTATTATTAAAAAGAATTGCTCTGTATATGGGTGAGAATCTTCTATGCTTTAAGCAGATTCATATGTTTTGTTATGTGTAGAAGTGTAGATAAATTTTATTTTCATGTCAATTTCTGTATTGTTTACATTCTCGCCTGTCAAAAAGTATGACTTTCTCTAGAATAATATTGACTCTAGCAGATGGGTACGGTGCAGTGCCAACATCCTTTTTTAACTTTATGCACCTGGCAGAACCCAAAATTGTACAATTAATGATGTTGAAAATATAAAATTTTTGCCTTTTTTTATGAAGCTGTAAGAACAGAATTAATGCCAAAATAGTAGAATTTTCACTTTTATTTTTCTTGTGTTCCCTCATAATTTTTCAGTCTGGAGACCCCAAATGATACTTAAACTGTAAAATTTCTGCCTTCTATTTTTGGGGTCTGCAGGAATAGATATGGAGCCGAATTAAATTTCCTTTCGCCCATATTTTGGTATAATATATATTTGATATTGCACCCCATATTTGGCATAAAATATTTTGGTCGACATATCAACATAATATGTTTGGATTCAACTGATAGATTTTTGTGTGTGTTGTTCAAAGTAAATTTTGGAGATTTATGAGATTTCAACTGTTGTTTCTATCTAATACCTTCAAATTTAACTTTTTGATTGTAATTTACACATACACAAAGATTTTACGTACAGTTGTTGCACAGTTTTGACGTAATTAAATTTAAAAAATTTAATGCATGTTGTGTTTTTGTGTGAGTGTGCATGGATTATCTGATAAGAGGGGGAGGATGTTCAAAATATTTTCAGGCTTGATTAATGCAGGGACAAAGTTCCGCAAGCATTTTATAAGAGTATTTTTGCCTTATTTAAAATTTAAAAAATCCTGCGTTTAAAAAAGTGACACTTATACTAAAGTATTGCTGGAAGTTTGCCACTGCAGTAACTGGGTCCTGGTCTTGACTACCTATCATCATAGCTTACACCCATATCCAAAGAAATGAAACGGGGGAAAAAAGAAAGAAAAAAAAATTGGTTGATATGTATATCATATGCTTCAAGGTCAAACAGGAATGTACCAGTAGTTCCAGTGTTTCTAGTTACGGTTTTTTAAATTCCAATTAATTGATTGCTGCCACTTTTTAAAAATAGTAAAATTTCCTTTATTTAATAGCAAATTTAATAAAGCGACTATTACTATTTCAAAACAAATGTCAGCAATGAAGCAATCTGAATAATAGTAGGAACCAACAGGCAATATTAGTACTTTCACCATCCCGGAGTCAATCATTTTTTCCATCAGCTCTGCTGCTCTGCTAAAAAGAAGTTTTTTTTTTTTAGAGTGTGTGTGTGGGGGGGGGGGCGAAGGTGAGTACTTTGAGAAAAGTTGAAATCTAAATTACAATAGATGTTACATAATCAGTGTTGAATTCAGACATCTTTCCCCGGGAAGGATTTCTGGGCTTCAAGGGGGGGGGGGCGATTGCACTTTTTAACCATTGAAAGTATAAAATCTCAAATCTTTCGACGGGGACATTTCAATGCTCCAGGGGGGATCCCCCCCCCTCCCCCCAGGTCACCCCCTGAATTCAACACTACATAATTATTGCCCTGCAAACATTTGCATAAGAATTAGAACGTTTTAACTTTTATAATTTGTTTTTCTATTTTTGCATTTTAGCAAAAATTTTGCTAACACATTTTCATACATTTTTTAAAATACTTTTGCAAAATGGGAAAAAAAAAACCTAAAAATTAAGGTTAAATGTTAAATTTAAATTTTAAAACTTTAAAAAAGAAACGTTTGAAAATTACTACTTCTCCCTTTGAAGATTTTTTATATAAGGAAATTTCTAAAATGTTTAAAATACTTGGAAATGTTCACAAATTAGGTTCTTTCCAACTATACCAACAACATAATACTGTATGCTAATGTGCTATTTATTTTAACCTTGACCGTGCAAATGATTGCAAGAGTAATTTTGCCTTATTTAAAAAAAAAAAAAAAAAATTCTGCATATAAAAAGTACAGATTTTTTTTTGTCTAAAGGAAAAGTAAAGGCATTACAGACAAAAAAGTGAAAGAAAAGTACAAGTTTTTTGCCTAAAGGAAAACTGAAGGTATTTCGGACAAAAAAGTGAAGGAAAAGTACAGGTTTTTTACAGACTTATATTGTATTTCACATAATACCTAATAGCGGTCCACTGTGTCCCAGAAGTGGGGCACAGTGGTCCACTTTACGGATGCATATATTTTTTTTTTTTTAAATATATTGAAAACTATGTTATGAGAAAATTATGATAAATGTATAAAGATTTAATGAATATTCAAAAATATTTTCATGCAGATCGGTTTGTCCATTAAAGAGAACAAAATTTTTCACTGAAAAAGTGTTCCACTGCGTACCAGTCTCCCCTACATTTAATATTTAAAATTATCATCTAAATCTGCCACAATAGACTTCATTATGAATTGCTTATGAGATTAAAAATTTGCAATCCCTTTCGCATATATATATATATATATATATATTCTCACAAGCTACAAAGAAAAAAAAAATTATTTTTTGGGGGGGGGGGACATCAGATTTTTATATAAATTGTGAAAGTAACAGGTATATATACAACTGGGAATGTTTAATTGAAAAGTAGCCAAATGAGGAGCCGGAGAAATGGAGAGAGTTTACCAGCTAGTTAAATTAACTACAGAATTCTAGAGGGGGGGGGGGGTAATCACTTCCATTCTGCTCCTAAAAAATACAAGTTGAGAGTCTAAAAACAGCCAATGAATTTTCTCTATATTATTTGTAATATTTATTGTTTTGTTTTAAAGAAAGTATTGGTAAACAAAAATAAACATTGATTACGCCAAGGGTGTCTGTAAAAACAACAGAATTATTCAGGTCACTTAAAAGAAACGAGGTTCTCTATTTTAATGAACTACAGAAAATTTGCAAAAAAAAAAATGCAGGTGGGAAACTACAGAGAATCTGCAGAAAAAATGCTGTTGGGAAACTACAGAAAATCTGCAGAAAAAATGCAGTTGGGAAACTGCGGTGATTTGGCCGATTCCACTACAGAATTTTTGAGGTAGATACAACTACAAAATTACTGCAGAATTTTTGAGGTTGATACAACTACAAAATTACTGCAGAATTTTTGAAGTCGATAACAACTACAAAATTACTGCAGAATTTTTGAAGTCGATTCAACTGCAAAATTACTGCAGAATTTTTGAAGTCGATTCAACTGCAAAATTACTGCAGAATTTTTGAAGTCGATTCAACTGCAAAATTACTGCAGTAATTTTGCAGTTGTATCGACTTCAAAAAAACTGTAGTCGAATTGGCCAAATCACCGCAGTTTCTCAACTGCATTTTTTTTGCAGATTTTCTGCAGTTCATTTTTAGCTGGGTACTGTTAAGGAACTGCTGTTCAGATAAGCTTGTTTTTTTTTTTTTTTTTGGGGGGGGGGGATATGAAACAAATAAAAAAAAAAATTCCGTTGGCCTCATTAAAACTATAATTCTTTGTAAATCCCATTATTCTAAATTATTTTCTCGCTCCAGTATTTCGATTGTCAAAATGCAATCTAGCTAAAAATAGTTTATTCCAAATTCATTCTCTTAAAAAATGGCTCATCGCGATGTTCTATTAAAATTACGCACTTTTATTTCATTAAATAAAATGCATCCTAGAATTTAATTCTTTAAAAACACCAATCTCTCAGCTAAAAATATTTTACTCTCTTGAAATAACAACCTATATATTTTTATTTATTTTATTTTATTTCCCTATGTTTTCTGACAAAATAATATTACTTCTCAAATTATGAAAGTTACTTTAATCTCATTATAAAAATTTATCTTGGCATCTTCCCATGCTCGATTAAACGAATGTATTTCTTTTCTTCTCTTCTCTTCTTATTTATTCGAAAGAATTAGATTCTGCGGGAATATTCTCGAAGCATTTGTTTGCCACGCTTTTTCCTGCTCACGGTAAAATCTCTTCAATATAAGAGCGCCGAAGAATTAATCCGAACGCGCTGATTGGTCGAGAGACTTTTTAGTTAACATGTATTCTGGAGCGTTCAAGAAATGATATACGGTGTTTTTCCCGCGAAATAGTCAGATTGTTCCGGGATGCGGTGGTGCGTGCAAACCTCGGCGCGTACGTCACGATCATAGAACATTCTCCTTGATTCCGCCGATAGATTAAAAAAACATACCTGCCTATACGAACCAAAAGTCTTCTTAATTAATAAATTAAATCATCAAGATTCTACACGGTATTAAAATCAGCACGTATGGATTGAACATCATAAAGAGTAAAGCCTAGCCAGTTTGTTTTTGAGTTTCGAATAAAAGTGAAATGGAAATAGACTGTCTCTTCTTTGCATTCTATACGTACACTACGAAGTGAGTTCTCGGTGCTCGACTGTGAAATTCCTCGGAGAAGCCCTTTCCTTGAGTATGATTCTACAAAAACTGTGGTGATACACGTTAAATCGTGACATATATATGTAAGCCTCTTTTACTATGGCGTTTTTATTCAATGAAGAAAGCATTGAAATGTATAAAATCCGAATAAGAATAGTAAAATATAAATCGTAAATTCGTATAAAATCCGAATTCGTTTATTGCAAAATATAAAATATTTCGCTGTACATCTAACATATTTTACAAATATGAAATATTCGATATGAAGTGGTAATATTGTTATATGATGTGTTAACATTGTTATATGTCTTTTTTTTAATATTAGTATTAGACTCATTACCGTTTCATTGATTGTGTAATAATCTTATCTGTGTAATAATCTTCCAAACCTTATCTATTCATAATACCATTCGAAAATAAATTAAAAAAATTTACTATCCCAAATTTACATTTGTGTGTAGGTGTTGATATTAAACGATAAAAATGACAGCAAATTAAAATTCAAAGTTTTGTGGGAAAGATGAGATAGTAAGAATTGTGTATACATTATTTCATATAATAAATTTTAATTTTTAGTTGTAATACATGTATTAGAAAATAAAAGAGGTAGGTCGTACTTCACAAGTATGTAGTACAATATAAGATAGAACGAATAACTATATCAAAAATAAGCAATATTTTCTATTCATACAAAGTATGGTATTTATTAGAATTGAGAATTTTTATGTTTCATTAATTATACAAATTAAATGCTCGCTTTCTTTTATCATATTTCATATTTAAATTTCTCTCATTTAAAATCCACTTTTTTTCAGATGTATACCTAGATAAAAAATAGCATGTTGGTTTTGATTAAAAATCATATTACATTTATAATCATTTAATTTATTTTATTTATTTACAAATCATTATACTTTATTAAAATATTTCAATTTTAAAATCTTACCTTTAACCAATGGTTAAAATGTCTCATGTGATTTTTTTTCTTCGCATCACTTGGGTACTTTAGAAGCAGGTTAATAATTTTTCATTTTAAACAACAGTCATTAATTGCAATTTTAAGGGCAAAAAATCGAATGAAATTCGCCAGCATATGTAAAACAAATTGCTGTAATTTTGACAATATTTAATGTACATGAAAACGAATGCACAGTTTTGTATGTATTTAAAAGATGGTCTATATTAGAAAAATCATTGTTTTTGCGTCATTTAGAAAATTTCTTGATGTAAATTAATTTCGTATGTATTACTTTCATTAATGAAAAACTTTTTCGTGCACAAAAAAGTTTTTGGTAACATGTCTTCAAGTCTTCATAATGCATTTTAGTCCAGGCATTAGGGGATAAAAAAGAGCAAATAAAGGAAAGTTTTGGTGTAGTTTTTTTTTCGGGTTCTTTTATGTTTTTTGGGACGCTGAACACGAATCCAAGGTTTTCCAACAAATTTTTTCCGGGAAATACGTTTCTTTTTTACAAAAAACGTGTAAAAAAACGGACTTTTCTCCGTTTTATCAAAATAATTCCAAAATTGTGCATTTTACGTGAAAGTCAGCAACGTATGAATTAAAGAGAATAAAATTTCCTATATTTTATGTATTGAAAGTTTTTTTCTCTGATCAATGGTTTAGCCGTGAGAGTGCCGCAAAAAATGTGTTAAAAAAAAAAACTGTAAAAAAACGGGAATTACGGTAGTGTATGTCGATGTAACATGGAAACTAACCATTTTAAGCAAACGGTAACCATTAATGATACTAAAGATTATATGTTTGACTATATTTTATGCATTTGAGGTAGAGGAAAAGTGCGGATCCTGCGCCAGGGGAAGGTGGGAGCAGTGTTGCAGTTCTACCTTCTCTCATGAGTCGAAGGTGCTCCTCCGCCGAAGTGCCCATACTGTAAAATTGGGAGGTGTAAAAGACAAAAAAGTGTAAAAAACGGGAATTAAGACCCTGTACGTCGATGTAACATGTAAATTAACCATTTTAAACAAACGTTGACTGTTAATGATACTAAAAACTATATGATTGACTACATTTCACAATGATGTTGCCTGATAATAAATACGGTGACACATTATGAATCATTATTTAATTATAAATTATTATGTTCATTAGTAACAAACATTAGTTTATTTACATGAAGTCAAAAAGCAAAGTTCTTATTTCCACAGTCTTTTATTTGAAGGTCCCTGCTGTTCACCGATATCTACAACATAGAAAATAGAGGTATGGAATTAGTGGATTTTTTATTTACTACCAATATTATAGAATAAATGTTTCCTTAATGGTAAATATTTCATACCTTGTGTCATAGCTTGTTCCTCTTCCATTGGGTCCACGTATTCAATGGGTGGGCAATCCATCTCCAGCTCGGTTTCAGGGTATAACTCGTCTTCCTCATCTTGATTCACCACTGAGATGTTGTTGTAGTTCCCTTCGCAGTTGAAGCACATGTTGGTACAACAAAGACCTTCCTTCTTGCTCCCACAATATTGTTGGTAGTTCTTTTTGCATTTACATGATACAAGCTTCAACAACGCAGCGGGAGCAGGGGGTAGTAAAGTAAATACAGGCTCAAGGCCAATGTTTTTTTTTTCCATCCCCACTCTTCAGCATTTTTTCAACTCCTAGCCATTGCTGCACCTGGTGATATACTCTTAAAGAGTGCTGTCGTGCTGCAGCTGCTTATGGTGGTAAAGAAGCAATATTTGAATTGTATTTAAATGCTAACTTCTTGTACGAAATATACCTTAGGTGGTTCAGCGAAGGCACATTCGTCCCACTATAACCATACAGCAAGACCAGGAAACGTTTCCCAGCAACTGCAATCATCTCTTAAGTAGCGTTGTAGTCTTTAAATACTTTAACAGCGTCAGCAAAATCTGAATTATTCACAAGAGTTTTCAGGAACTTAATTTTTCCTTGCATAAATGGTGCGGACGTTGTATCACACTCGCTCATAGCATGTAGGAAGAGGATGTTTTTCGCAACCTTTGAACTCACAGCATTAATTGGAGAAAATATCACTGGAGAAACAGTGTCCTTTCCAGGTTTTAAAAAGAAAACATTTTGAGCCCTGCAGAGAGCTATCAAAATGTCCAAGAGGTCTACATCCTCCCCAACTATAATCACCGTCTCATTTGATGGAGCCAAGGACAAAACAGTGTTTATAATCAAGGTGTCTGCGTCTTCTTTTGCTTGCTTGCATGTAATATCTGCTGATGAGAACTTATCACTCATCATAGATATTAACCAGCCCTTGTTTTTTGGGTTAGCAGGAAACTTTTCTTTACAAATGGTAGGTATCATTGTACCGTCAAACAATATATCCGTTGAAGAATGCTTACTTGCTCGTCTCATACGCGCAGCAGTTTTTGTGCCACCTTGTAAGTCACCAGGAAAGCCATCAAAGACAACTACTGCCTGCGGTTGCTACCGTGATTGTACGTACTCAACACATTTATCGCAGTTTGTTGAAAAAAGTTGATTCTTAGGCCAAATAAACCTATGCAATAACCCCACCCCATCAATGACGAATTGAATTCTGCCGCTGAACCGCTTGTTTGTTAGGGGTTTGAATGCCTTGTAGAGAGTAGATTTGGTTCCTTTTCTTAAACCATTGTCGAATAGGGATAAGTAATAAGGGCCTAGATCGTACGTCAAAATCTCCTCAAGGTCTTCCTCCGAGTGCTTTGCAAACGAAATTCATTGGAAAATTTTAGTATCATTAATAGTCAACGTTTGCTTAAAATGGTTAATTTTCATATTACATAGATACAGGGCCATAATTCCCGTTTTGTACAGTTTTTATCTTTTATCCACTACCAATGTTACCGCCTCTAGGAATACGAGCTCTTCGGACAAGTAGCGCCCTCGACTCATGATAGTAGCTGGATCTGCCCCACTGCTCCCACCTTCCCCTGGTGTCGGATCCGCACTTTTCCTCCACCTCAAATGCATTAAATATAGTCAAACATATAATCTTTAGTAACATTAATAGTTAACATTTGCGTAAAATGATTAGTTTCTATGTTATATTGACATACAGTACCGTAATTCCCGTTTTTTTACTTTTTTTGTTTTTAACACCCATTTTTGAGGCACTCTCACGGCTAAACTATTGATCAGAGAAAAAAAAACTTTCAATACATAAAATGTAGGAAATTTTATTTTCTTTAATTCATATACTGCCGACTTTCACGTAAAATGCATAATTTTGGAATTATTTTGAAAAAACGGAGAAAAGTCCGTTTTTTTAAACGTTTTTTTGTAAAAAAAAAAAAACGTATTTTCCGGAAAAAAATTTGTTGGTAAACCTCGGATTCGTGTTCAGCGACCCCAAAAACATAAAGGGACTCCAAAAAAACTACACCAAAACTTTCCTTTATTTTCTACCAAATGACTGGACTATCTTTTCTTTGACCACCTGACTTCAAAACTTGTCATCAAATTCTGGATTCCGTAACCGCAAAAGTGCTTCACAATATGTCCGATTGATAGAATTTGTCTCTTTCTCAAAAATATTTAATTCTTCTAACAATACAGGCTCTTATGTGGTAACCATTTAGTATTTTCTCTTCGAGTTTCCTTTAATCAGCTTGTCTTCGACCACTGGTAACTAAAATTTTTCACAACCGCTGGATTCCATACCCACTAAATTTCATCACAATCGTTTCGATAGATTTTGTTTCCCCAAAAGTGTCAAATACCTCTACCACTACATGTTAACCATGGACATAGAGAGAGGAACAATTATGAAAATGCTGTAAATATTAGATCTTCAAAGAATACATACTATGGTGCCGAATTCCAGTTGTAGCGTAATACATCACCAGCTATATTATTGCCAACATCTAAGTTAAACGCTAAGAAGATCAGATGGCAGATGACAGTGATTGATGACTTTAAACGGTGGTTAAAGACGCCGTAAGAACTAAATTTATTCACAATTTTCAAAACAAATTTAAATATTGATACCAATTTCTGCTGTTCAAAGCCTATTTTTGATAATTGTCCTTTTTCCTCTACGTCCAGGCTTCTAAGAGTGGAAGGTTATCCCGCCAACCACCAGATGTCGCCTACTCTTCTCAAGATATTGCATTATTAATGTAGTGTAGATGCTAGAATCAATGTGCACACATGTGAGGTCCCCATTATTGCACAAAAACAGTTTTTTTTTTGCTTTTAGTTGTTTGTAATTAAATTTATTTATAAAATTCTTACATCGTTCCTTGCTTGTATTATATTAAAATTAGCACAATAGGGTGATGCTTATAAATATTTATTTATATTTTTTTTATTTCAAGATTCGATGGAATCTTCAAATTAAAACATATATGAAATCTATTTCGAACATGTTTAAATGTAATCCTTAAATATTTATAAGTGTAAATTACAGCATCTCGAAAATTAATTACATTTATGTAAAATAAATATAATTGTATTGCAGTAAAATAAATGATAAATTTTTCATTATATCATATAAATCTTTAATCAGTTCAAGAATTTTCAAATAACACCCGTTTAAAAACTGATTTGTTCAATCTTTAGTCATTACACATTCAAAAATTCTACAGCACATGTTAATCAAATAACCTTTTTTTTTCGACAAAACTTAATTACATATTCAATCAAATATTAAAGAAAGAATCATAGTTTTTGATGTGATTTGAAAACATGAAACGGATTAAAAAATTAATGCATATTTGATATGAAAACTCAAATTAAACTTTTAATAAATTTTTCCTTTACAAATTAAAAAATCTTCAATGAACTAAGTTTAATTTCATGAGCTAATTGCTATTTTCTTTCATTTTTAATTTGCAAGTAAATTATATTTATCCTAGCAAAAATATTAAAAAATACATAAACTATTCAATTATCTGGGCTATCAATATAAAAATGTAACATATGTTTTGTTTTTAAAAATCAAGCAACATAATGGTAAAATTATCTCATTCCTCATTAAAAAGTGTAAAGCATCGCAAAAATCTACACTTTAATTTAAACAAAACGTTTAACTAAAAATACTGTGAAAAACCAGTGTTTCTGAAAATTGTTTTAATACCTAATGGTTAAATTATTAACTGCTGAGGATTGTGAAAAATCAGTAACGGAGATTGCGTCAACTATTGATTTAAAAATTTTATTAATATCGCTGATATGGTGAGAATTCGTTATATATGGAAACCCATGATGTAGATTCTATATGTTTCCGATTATTAAAATGTATATGTCTAAACCAATGTTCTAGATTTTACAGCTACAATTTGATACCTCATGATGATGAGACAATTTTTCTGTTCTAGAAATTTTTTAGTTATTTTAATGCTGAAATGAAATTCTTTTCTTTTTAGAAGTGTTAATAACATCGCTGTTATGGTGAGAATTCGTTATGTGTGCAAACCCATGATGTACAGTGGTGGCCAAAAGTGTGGACATTTTTTGAAAGTTTCATGTTTTTCAACTTTGTGTGCTTGTAGAATATATTAATTTTCACAAAAATACAAACGTTTATATATCAAATTGAAGGTAATTTAATGTAGAATTTAATAATAAAAACAGTATTACAATATCTGTATTACAAAAAAGGTTATGCAACTAATAGTAAGATCTATCTTAGATTTGCATTTTTTTTAAGTGATACTTACACAATCAATACTTAGTAGGTTAACCCTTATTTTTTAAGACAGCTTTACAGCGTCTTTTCATCGAGTGAACGAGTGTTTGGAGTTCATCTTTCGTAATCACATGGTGCCAAGAATCAATTATAGCTTCAATAAGTTGTCTTTTATTGGATGGACGTTTTTTTCGTGCAAGAATTTTCAAACGTCGCCACAAATTTTCAATTGGATTGAGATCAGGGCTGTTTCCTGGCCATGGTAATATATCTATGCCTTTATTTTGAAACCATATTTTGCATACTTTTGCTGTGTGGGATGGAGCTGAATCTTGCTGAAAAATAAATGGTGCGTTGTTGGGGAAGAGATACCTGATGGAAGGTATCAATTTTGGTTTCAGGACAGTTTCGATGTATTTTTTGGCATTCAGGATGCCATCAATCACTTGAATTCAGCCCACACCATCTGCAGACATACATGCCCAAATCATGACATTTTTTGGATTTTTTGTAGTTGCTTCAATGCAATCAGGATGAAGTGCTTCTCCTGATGAGGATGATTACAAAGGTACAGAAATTACTGCCATTAATCATTGAAAATCTATTAAATAATAATCTAAAATTCAAAATGGTGTATTTTTTTAAACGCTAGTGTTAAGTCAATAAAAATAAATTAATAATAAAATAAAATTTAGGAATAGTTCGTTTTTATTTCACAAGATACGGAATAAAATCAAAGAGTGATTGTTCTCAATTTGGAGATAAACTAATTAATAAATGAAAATATTTTATTTATGGTTATTTAAAGTATAGGAGATAAATCTTTATTCCAATTGTCTAATTTTTAAAAATATTTCTCGTTGGTTACACACTTGACTTTAAGAAGTTGAACTCTTGATATCTACACATAATATCCATTGTATAAAAAAAGACTTCAGTGAATATATTTTACCATTCTGAAATGTTTTACTTTGAGATTTGATAACCTTTTTGATTCCGATTACTTTTTTCAATTTATTTTTCAAAATATTTTTTGTTTAAAATAAAAATAAAACTCAAATGGCAAAAATGAAGTTTTAATGCAATTAATATATATGTCAGTATTATTATGTCCGTTTGTAAGCAAAGGGATACGGAAAAAGTATGAATGAACAGAACATTAAAACTTTCCATTAGTTTATCCTTCTTTTATCATACATACATATATATATATATATATATATATATATATATATATATATATATATATATATATATATTAGAAGTAGGCCGCATTTTCAATTTTTAAAGAATGAAAATCAGGTTTGAAACTAAAACTGAGGCATTAAGATTTTGATACTAAATAAAGAATAACAGTAATTGTAGACAGATATTTTATAGATACATCTAAATAATACAATAATCTTTCTAAGGTCTAAAAAATAATAAATGCAAACACGTGTAAGGGAGTCACACTATAAGAGAGCGAAAAATGAAATCTTTATTTTTGCCATTGTAAAATAATCAGAAAAGTAACTTTTCTTCTGTCCAAGTGAGTTCAGAATATTCTCGGAATGAAAAATTGTTTTTCTTTTTTCTTACTTTCTTTTCTTTTTCCTTTTTTTAATATAGCCATTTATCAGAAAAAAAGTTTAGTATTTATAAATGCAATATCATATCATATAACTGATACATAAATATTTGGTCATATAAAGAAAAGTAATTAATGTGAAATAAAAATGTGTATTAAAAATGTGTATTAAAAATGTGTATTAATGTGTATTAAAAAATGTTGTGTATTCTCTGTATACATAACAGAGAATACTGTTGTGTATTCTCTGTATACATAACAGAGAATACTGTTGTGTATTCTCTGTATTGTTATTTTTTTAAACTATTTTTTATTAACTATTTATTTTTGTTAACTATTTGTCACTTTTAAAAGCTTATTTTTTTTTATTCTGGTACAACCCAGGACTTGACAAATGCGATCGCCAGGTCGCCACTGGTGACCACGTTTTTTTATCTGGAGGCCATGTTATTAAATCTGGCGGTTTCGATTCCTTGTTTTTTTTTTTTAATTGTGTAAACATTTACATAAGAAATAAGCACAAATAGCATTTAGAATACTTAACGGAAAATGCTTTTCGTTTCAGAAATACCATAAATCGCTGCAAAACGCGAAAAACGCTAAAAATTTCATAAACATTTTCAAAACAAATAAAAAATTGCAGATAACAAATTTTACATTAGTGGCCTGAAAAATAGAAAATCGCCGCAAAACGCGAAAAAAGGCAACAAAAAAAAATCACAGACGACAAACTTTACTACACAGGATAAAAAAATTTAAAATGGATTCCTTGTACGAACGTCAAAAAACTATCATGGTACTTGAAAAAAAAAAAAAAAGTTACAAATCACATAAAATCGCTAAAAATTGAAAAAATAATCTATTGTGTTAAAATACTAATATAATCACCAGCGTTTAAAAAAAAAATCACCGCTAAAAGTCTCTAAAAAGAGGAGAATATTTACTATATTATTATAAAATATTGAAACATGATTCTTTGAAGAATGTCAAAAAATCGCAGCGGTACATGTATATACGTTAAAAATCACATAAAAAATTAATCTAATTAAAAATATTCGGTACTATTCTAAATTATGTAAGTAATAATTCTGAACTAGGGTTGTTATTGTTTTTTCTTCTTTAATTCACAAAAAATAACTGTGCTTTTTCAAAATGAATGACTGGGGAGGTGGAAGGGTAATATATTTAAATGTAATGTAAAATTTAAATATAATGTAAAAATTGTATTTAAATGAGTAAATATTTTGTTACTGGGAGCTAAAATATTTTGCTAGCTACCAGATTTCATCAAATCTGTAAAAACGTGGGCATAACTATTGTTATATGTTATAATAAGAAGATATAAAATATTCAATAATAGTTGATGCATAGACAAAACTAAAAGATAAATTGTTGTTAAACATGAAATGGATATTTCCTTCTCTTTTAACAGTTACAATGGTTACCTACTGATGGTATTTTAAAATTATTTTAATACTAACAAACCCGTTCGGCGTTGTCTGGGCACTCAGAAAATACAGTAAATCTGTGAATATTCTTCTTTTTTTTTTATCGATTTCCATACTGGGAACGTAGATTCCAATTTTAAACTGGAAAACCGGAAAATATTAAAAATAACATACATTTTTATATTTAAAAAAAATTCAAAATTTTAAATGAAATTCAGAGGAGAAAAGAACCTTCTATACATGGGGTTTCCGTAGTTAAGGTTCTATTGTAATTTCATCTGGACCACTATGATAGCAATTTAAAACTCTAGAAGAACTGGATATATGAAAAAGACTCAAGAGGATGTTTTTTTAATTAGTAAATAACAAGAGAAATTATTACACCCAGGAATGTATAACGTAACAGTACGTATTTTCTTTTCTTTTCTATTTATATATATTTTTTACTGCATTAGGGGGCCGGCGATTGCGAGTTAAAAATACATAAAAGACAGAAAATGTGAAAACTTCCGTTAATATATTTTTAAAAGAGTTAATATTCATTCTTTTAAAGAAAAGTACCATCGATACACGAAAGGTACGATGAACGCTGACGTATTTTTCTTTTCCTGTAATTGCATAGGCGACTCTGCGATTGTGATTTTACAATGTAGAAATAAACCGAAATTTTGCTACCTGTGCGCCTGGATACGTTTTTGCCGGACATGTGGCGAAGCAATCATAACGCCAGTGATCTCTGGAAAATTGAAACTCATTCATTATCGTTCGATTAGGCCTTTTAATTAATATCTCGGCTAATTATCAGAAAATGAAAAATCTTATCCTGAAGTGCATTTGGATCTGTCTTCGTCTATTGTATTTCCAAATTTGCAGATCTCTAATCATAGCGCACAGCAGACAAAAAAAAACACACTTAAACATGCTTTTTTTATAATTATAGATTAAGCTATTAAAGGCATAAACTATGTATTTTCGACAAAATTCGACATCACAATTATGAAAATAAAATGTAAATGGAGTAAAATAAATTAAAATTTGAATAAAAAATTTCTTAGAATTTATTTTTATGTAAATATTTATTGTTCGTGTTTAGAAATCTTTTTTCATATTTTGACGTAATAAAATTCCTTAATTGTGTTTATATTACAGTATTTTGCGAGGTCATGACTCAGTTGTATCATATTTTTAAAAACTGTTTTTTTAAGTGTATGACATATCTTATATAAAAAATTACTAGTCAGTAATCGAATAACATAAGAAAGGCTTTTAGGTTATATTTTCTATTCGGCTCTATAGTCCAAAACTTAAATGAATAAATTATACCATTTTCCCAAATTATTTTAATAAAACATTTTTCGCGTGTTTAAAAATTTACTCCATATATACGATTTAAAGCCGCGTATGGCTTATATTTTATACATGATATGAAGCTATGGCAAAAATAGCTTTAAATATTTCTGGCATTTGAAATATTCATATTATTTGAAACCCTGTTTAATGTTACTTGAATAATGTATAATACTTTATCCAAGATTCAATAGATATGTCGAGAATTTTGAACGGCGACTTACTCTCAACATAAGTAACTTATTTTCAGAAGTCAAACTCAGTATTTTGTAAAATACCTCTTCTTTGTATAAAGAGTGTTTATATATAAATAGTGTTTTTTTTTAAAGATGCACAGTGTTCTTTTGTGACAAACATATAAAAATACATTTTATTTGAATATTTTATGTGGATGGAAAATTTTATTCGTTAAAAAATATGGAAACTTTTCATGAGAACAAAAAAAAATCTGTAGAAACTTCATTGATATTATTAGTTTTTGAACTTCAATAATCATTTCTATGCATAAGTAATTATCTTTTATGTGGTAACTTTTGCAAGGGAGATTTTATGGTACCAATATGTTTATTAGTATACTTATATTAAAATTTCATTCTATGAAGTACGTTGTCAATGATTATTTCATTTTGATATATCGAATGTGTACCGAAACACTGTTTATCTCTCAGAAAAAAATGTGATGAAATAAATAGTGAGTATAGAAGGATAAATTTAAATCACTGTTTGAAAAAAAAAAAACAATATTTAGAAGACTTTCATTAATGTTAGAGTAACCTTATATAGCAGAGTAGCGACGTAACTTAAGGATGCATGCTTTGAATTTTCAGACTATGTAGTACTAAATGGCGCATGACAACGCTGTTTCTCACATAATCAGAATAATCAGAATATGAAACACAATCAGTTATAGTGTAGTAACCAACTATGACCTTTATGACTTCTATGCTCTATTTGTAAAAAGAAATTTACATTTTCATACATAACATGAGAATTGATTATATAATATGAATAATGATACATGATAAAAAATATGAATAAAACAGTAGGACAGAAAAATAGCAAGCAATTTACATCACACAAACATATACATTACACAAATAATTTACATTATTTTAATAAAATTAATATATTATTGGAATTAGGAAAAAAATATAACATAAAAACTGAAGTAATTATCTTTAAAGAATGAATTACATCATATTTTGTGTTACAATAACAACATTTAAACCTGTAGTTGGTATGGTTTGGTTTATTAATAACCCTATTGTCACTTACTGCACACGAGACGAAAACTGACATGGCTCCCGTTTAAAGTGTAATCTAAACCCACTACAAACATCATATTCGGGATTCGAAACCGGCACCCTTTGTGCAATAACAAGCTCATTAACCAATGGACAAGGAGGTTTGTTTGTTTGTTTTTTTTACTGAGAACATGCTTCTCACTTGTGTGCTTGACATCAAGTTTTCCATTATAAGTCATCGTTAATATACAAGGACGAGATAGCCTCAAAGAAATTACAACACCAGAGAATTACAACCGAGAGCTCCACAAAGGACAGAAAAATAGCAAACAATTTACATCACACAAACATATACATTACACAAACATATACATTACACAAAAAAATTACATTATTTTAATAAAATTAATATATTATTGAAATTAGGGAAAAAAATAACATAAAAACTGAAGTAATTATCTTTAAAGAATGAATTACATCATATTTTGTGTTACAATAACAACATTTAAACCTGTAGTTGGTATGGTTTGGTTTATTAAGAACCTTATGGTCACTTACTGCACACGAGACGTAAACTGACATGGCTCCCGTTTAAAGTGTAATCTAAACCCACTACAAACATCATATTCGGGATTCGAAACCGGCACCCTTTGTGCAATAACAAGCTCCCTAACCAATGGACAAGGAGGTTTGTTTGTTTGTTTGTTTATTTTACTGAGAACATGCTTCTCACTTGTGTGCTTGACATCAAGTTTTCCCTTATAAGTCATCGTTAATATACAAGGACGAGATAGCCTGAAAGAAAATTACAACACCAGAGAATTACAACCGAGAGCTCCACAAACTGTTTGCAATGAAGCTGACGGGAGTCAAAACCGCCGACCTGACTTCTACGCTCTCAAGCATAATGGTGTCTTAACCATTCGGCCCCGGACAAGGTGGTAGGCAACGCCTAGTTTGAAAATACATTTATCTATGGCATAAGAGTACAAATAACAATTCTCATAAAATCGACATATAACTTTGATTTTGTGTTATTTTCAAGTATTGCAATACTTCGTTTTAATATATTTTTATTACCAGGTATAGATGCACAGACAAATGCATAATTGAAAAAAATACTTTTGACGAAACTTTTAAATTTGAAGTTTAATTCAAGCGAGCTAACATCTCAAAAATTTCATAAAATTAACTACTTTCTTCTTGCTGCAGACCTTTCAATTATGAAATTAAGAATTGAAAATAAATATGAATTGTAACGAATATTTTAACATAAATCGTATTGAAGGGAATCTAATATACATGTCTAGAAAGCTTGAAATTATGAACTTAACACTTTCAGGGACAAAATATTTATTTTAAAAACACAAATTGCACAAATTGTGCTTATTAGTTGCTAAAATCAGTGTAAAAAATGTTTTAAACTCATAAAAGAGCTAAAATCCTACATGTTTCGGCTTTAAACTTAAAGCCATCATCGGGGAAGAGGAACAACACAAACGACTACTGATCTTTTAATTTTCGACACGAGAAAATTGAAATCAACAGTATGGAAAAATTTTAAATAAAATAAGTGGGCGCTCTCTGTTGCCAAAGAGCGAAAAACAAAACAAGGAATTAACAAGGGGTTAAAAATGTATCCCATAAACTAGGTATGTTGAAAGAAAAGTTATCATTACAAATACAATCTTTTCTAATTTTAATTTCCAATGATTCCCTAATGGCGGCTTTAAATGGGTTATTGAACCTATATATAATTCTTGCTTTATCGAAATTAATTATAGTATCATTATTTTTAGCGTAAAACCGGGAGAGTGCAGTGGATAACTTTCCAAATTTTATGTCGTTTTTATGCTCTTTTAACCTTTCCAAAACATTTCTTTTAGTCATACCAATGTAAAAAATTATACTATTATTATTTAAGCTAATGGGGATTTCATAAACACCTGCGAATTGATCAGGGGGATAGGATCTAATTTACATGAAACTAAGTCAACCAATTTTCTGGGAGGGACAGCAATAAGATGGATATTGCATTTACGGAGGGCCCTTTTAATCCTTTCAAACGTAAATTAGATCCTATCCCCCCCTGATCAATTCGCAGGTGTTTATGAAATCCCCATTAGCTTAAATAATAATAGTATAATTTTTTACATTGGTATGACTAAAAGAAAGTTTTTGGAAAGGTTAAAAGAGCATAAAAACGACATAAAATTTGGAAAGTTATCCACTGCACTCTCCCGGTTTTACGCTAAAAATAATGATACTATAATTAATTTCGATAAAGCAAGAATTATCCATAGGTTCAATAACCCATTTAAAGCCGCCATTAGGGAATCATTGGAAATTAAAATTAGAAAAGATTGTATTTGTAATGATAACATTTCTTTCAACATACCTAGTTTATGGGATACATTTTTAACCCCTTGTTAATTCCTTGTTTTGTTTTTCGCTCTTTGGCAACAGAGAGCGCCCGCTTATTTTATTTAAAAATTTTCCATACTGTTGATTTCAATTTTCTCGTGTCGAAAATTAAAAGATCAGTAGTCGTTTGTGTTGTTCCTCTTCCCCGATGATGGCTTTAAGTTTAAAGCCGAAACATGTAGGATTTTAGCTCTTTTATGAGTTTAAAACAATTTTTACACTGATTTTAGCAACTAATAAGCACAATTTGTGCAATTTGTGTTTTTAAAATACTAGTTAACAGTGTAGTGTCCAAATGGATTCAATTGCAAAATATTTATGTTGCTAAAATGTTGGAATAATTGACTACCAGAAGAATTTATGAACAAATTTACTTGAAAATATATAAATGCTTTTCTTCACATGCACTACAAGAAAAAATCAAAATTTCTGCTACAAATTCGGCATTAGAAAAAAAATAATTAAGCGCTATAAATATATACCACCGCCCTTCAATTGTTTAAGTAGATTTTGAGTTATACTGAAAAAGAAGTATCAGCACTAACATTGAGGAACCATATATTTATTGAAAAACTGTCACATTTACGAAATTTATATAAAATATAAAGTATATAATGTACTGTTTCTGACAAGATATTTCAGCTTATGTTCAAAATGATACTTTACGAAAAATACCAGAAGAAATCTTAATTCATTGTTGATTTGTACAAAATAAAGTTAACGAGATTTTCAGGCAGAAATCTTTTTCTTTTGACGTTATCGTGACATGGATTCTGTTTTTCTTCTAAATAAAGAAATAGATTTACGGATTATAGAGTTTTACGCTATACAGAAAAGTGCATTGTTTCCGTTGTATTAATTACTTTAAAGTTCCCTTAAAAGTTATTTTCACATTGTATGGCACACTAGACTAATTCAGTAAGTAGGTAATTATTCTTTCATATTGCAACATGAACAGCATTTTATGCATTAAATAATATTAAAATTTGTAAAATGCAATTTATGCCATGCTATTTAAATAATTTATAATTATCTCTATCTATTCAGAGACACCCGGACACTTAGTGGTTAGCTCATTGCCTCACCGGACTGCTAATTCGATGTAGGTTCCAAAAGAAATGAATACCACGAAATACTATCGTATCACAAATATCTAAATAAGGAAATTCAGTAAAGGTTTAAACAGAGAGCCCTATTCTCTAATGAAAAGTGCATTGTTTTATCATAATCTTATTGTATGGTATGAATCTGTAATTTTTTTATATGTTGTTACACATACTGTGTATTACATATATCCCTATAATTAAAGTAGCACATATTCAGGAAGAAAAAAAATAGTTTCTGAAATCTATCGAAAATTGTGCAAAATGACCACCTTCAAAAGTTTCAATATCTCTCTACTTACATGAAGCCATAGAAAAAGCGAGATGATGTACGTTTGAATAAAAATTAGTAGTGGCACGTTGAATATACACTCTAATACGTATTGCATTTCTTCTTTCTGCATCCTTTAAAGCGACCCAGAAAAAAAATAATATTGGTGCAAGCACCAAATTGCCCAGTGTAAAAAAAAAAAAAAAAAAAAAAAAAAAAAAGCCGGATAAACAGATTTTTTTTTTTTTACATTGTAAGTGTATTTTAATTAAAAAGATAGATTTTTCAAATTGTTTTAAAACATTTGTACATATATATTTTAACTTCACCTGTACAAAAAAGGAGAAATTTTCACCAATAATTATTTATAACAACAAAATATTACTAGTGGTAAAAATTCCATTTCACTTGCATATGCATACATGTGAATTGTTTTCTTTTGCCTTTACTTGCTTTTTCTAGTACATTGAGTATGAAATACAAAATGCCTAACTCGTAACTATTGTACAATTTTTCTTAATTGGCTAAATGGGATTAAACGGGCAAATTACTCAATACAACTCTTTTATTTGGTAAATTTCTTATCGCATTCTTCCATACATATTTAAAATGTGTATTTTTTTAAAAATACTTCAGTTATACAAAATAACTTTCAGATAATAAACCATCATAATCACCTGGATATTAACTGAATTATGTCGGAAAAGTGTTAGAAACTTTTTTTTTTACTTAAAATGATCTTGAAAAAAAAAAGAAAAAATAACCAGAGTAATGAAATGCCCTTCCTAAAGAACCACTAACGTTAAGAATCTTCTAATGCCGTCGGGATTTCTAAATTTACTAGACTGTTAACAAGGCGATCGATGTGTAAATCTTAGTTAACTAAAAGAGCTGGTCTAATGGTCTCATTAGGTGTTTTTTTTTTTTTTTTTTTTTTTTTTTTTTTAGAATAGAAAAAAAAGTAATAACTATTTTTAATGCGATGAAAATAATTTTTGCATGGATGAAAATAAGGTTATTTGAGCATGTATAATCTAGCTGTGGTTTCTAGAAAATTTGCACTTTTATTATACTTATATTTTATAAATAAAGTAGCACCAAATAAGTCCATGTTCTTAATAAAGCTATCAGCTTATATGTTGTACAGAGCGATCTCTGGCTGATATATGGCAAAAAATACCTGAAAGTTAATGTGCCATTTACACGTACGGTTAGTGTCAAAACGAACCAATACCGGCTTCGTCGTCATTTCCAGACCACTGAATCTTTCAACACGTCATTGTTATAAACACTTAGTGAACTACAATTTGAAATCAGACTAAATTATTGATTGAATTTTACAATATTTGCGCGCTGAGAAAAATAACACTTTCAAATGTGAGTAAATCGATGTTTTCATTTTGTTATGAAACTTTTTTTTTCAAATAGGACGACCTAATGCTTTCAATTCTAAAGAAACAGAACTACTCAGAATATTGACACATGTACATACTCAAAACTGACCACATAGAAGTCAGTTCATACTCATTTTTGAAACATGGACATACTCAAATATGAGTACATACAAGTCAGTTCATACTCATTTTTGAAACATGGACATACTCAAATATGAGCACATGATGTTTTATTCTTGAGTGCGTGCGTGTTTTCAGAAATGACTATATACATACTCTTCCGCAAGGAAGTTTCCATTGTTAATGATCTTGGTAAACCCACGCTTGTAATCAATAAATTAAGAAGTAATAATGATCGAAAATACGTGAATCAAACCGTATGACTGCCATTGCCGCAAAATGTGCAACATCAAATTCTTGAACTCTTTGAATGCGAGAATGATAATAATCTTGCACCATCGTCTTGAGTTCATCACAGATTCCAACTGTTGAAATTGTTTTTTCTCAGCAACAACAAAATAAAGAACTGTCACGGGATATGGCAGCAAAATGAGAACTTTATCTCATAGACTGAAAACACTCACAGACCATAAGTGTCTAAAAAAATGGCATAATTATTTTAAACGTAAGAGAAGCAGTTGTTAGTCTCCTCAAGTTTTGTAACTTTTAAATCTTAATCAATTAATTACTATTAAATCTAAAATTAAACGTTTTATACGCAACATATGAATTAATTAATAATATGCACAACGATATTTTTCTCCAAGCAGCAAAATAGTGCCTATTCATTTTTTTCTACAAATAAGGATAACTTATTTTACCTGGATACTCTCGGATTATAAAAACTGATGCCTCCCTACATCTACAAAGAAGAATAAGGTAAGTGAAAACTCCCGTACCTTTATTTTATGCGCAATGACTTTTTACAAACATTTTTCGATTTCCGATGAGCGCGCGCTTCTGAAGCATACAACTTGTAATAATATGTAGTTTTCCACGCTTCATATTTCAGATAACTCCAACAAAGGAATGTGTGAAAATCGAGATTTCCTGCTTTCTACCTATACATTACTCGATCAAAACGGATTAAAACGTGAATAGTTATCATTTTTCATATTTTCATTATATCTCAGCGACTAGCGGGTGTAAACATGACGGAAATGTTTAGTTAAGAATTCATCAAACTTAATATTAGAATCTTGGCAAAAGGTGGTGCTAAACAGTTTTGGGTTTATCGCTAAACATGTGGCGCTGCTCTGCCGTTTTTATGAAGAATTACCTCATGGCTATGTCTCAGAATGTATGGGATAAATTTGCATCAAAACTAATGTGAAAGTTTTAAATTAGGTGGATTGAACTTTGTACCGTCATATTAAAATAAATGATCAGCGTAAAAATAACACAAATAAAAATATATAAAATGGCAAACAGCTGTTTCGGAGACTCTAAATCTCCATTATCAGTGTCAAATTTAAAAGATTAAAAACTGATTTAAATGTTTAAGCCATTTAAGTATGCTTGCGTCTCCGAATGCGACCAAGATAGAATGGCGGTGTGAGTTTTTAAAAACAACGGCGGATTCAGAAGTCACATGTGACGTAGGAGACCAATAGAAGCGCTTGGACAGACTGGGCGAGTTTAAGTACGGAGGAGAACAAAAAGGGGGGAAGCAAAGAGCATGAATTAAATGAAAGGTAGCCAGACATTTGAAAAATTTGGTGAACTGGACATATTAACTAAGTTGCCAGAAATCTTCCATATATGATAAGCTTCTCAAAAATCAAGGTCGTAAATCGAAGAACATTTCTGAATTATTGAACCTTCTGAAAAATTAAAACTAAGGTTGTTAGAGCAACAATGATTAGCAATCGCAGAACGTTTAGAATCACAAATTTTAACACAGTTTTTATGTTCCACCAAGCGGACTTTAAGGAGTCGCTTATTTTGACCTATGCACACTCGAAAAATATCGTATAAATTCCACAATGTGAAAATCTGTCAATTGGATGTTTGATATCTGTAAATTTGATTTTTTTAAATGTAATGGAGTGTTTCTATTGTTATAACAATAACTGCAAGTTGTACTCACAAGGTTTTAAAATAATAAGTAGCATAATATAGATATTTTTTTTAAATATACCCCCCCCCCCCACCCCCTCATGGAAATAAAAATCCATTTATGACATACGAGAACTATACCATAGATTAAGCATTACAATAATTCTAAATAATAATAATAATTTATATAAAAACTGAACTTTTTATATATTTGTCTTCATTCAAATAACATTTATCTTTGTTTGATTATTTATGAAACATACAAAGTAAAATATAATCTAAAAGCAAGAATAATTGCTGAAACTGAAAATAATGTAATAAACTTTACAGAAACAGTGCGTACGAAATAAGAGAAAATTTAAATAAAAATAAAAATAAAAATTAGAAACATAAATCTCGCTTTTGAAAGATAGTATAAAAGTACACTTTTACGTCTTTATAAAATATATCGCAAATCACATTTTAAAGAACATACTTCACATTTATATATTGACTCTCCACTTGATCGTTTTCCAGGACTTTTAGATTGATCTATAAATCTGAAATGACTTGTATTAAGGGCTTTCTTCTAAGATCTTAAATGCATTATTAAAGGTATTTTTCTTATAAAAAGAAAGATTTATTTTGCAGTATATTTTCATGATTTTCGTATGGAAAAGTAGTTGTTCGTAGATATTTGAACTAAAAGTTTATGTTTAGTGTTAAATTTCAAAATACGCGTTTTCAGTGAAAAATTTCTGAATGCAATCGGAATGTATTTTCGAGCTATTTACGTGCATGCTTACATGTACATATGTATGAAAAAAAAATAGAATAGTATCCGGGAAATTTATTTTGTGCAATTTAGTGCCATTTTATAAGTTTGTAGAATTTAGTAATTATCTGCGTCATTGTAAAGAAAAATCCCTTAGGAATACAGAGAAAATAATGACTCATTTACTGGACTAAATATAGGAATATTAATTTCAAAATTATACCAGCATGCAACATGACGCCAAAATAATAATAATAATAAATAAAATGTCATTTAATATTTTTTGTTCTGTAGATAATGCTTTATCTAGATATACCAATAATTACAGGATATGCCCAGAATGTGTTGAAATAATAAACAGCATATTAAAATATTTTTTAAACTATATCTCTCACTTATTGAAATAAAAATCCAGTTATGACATACGATAACTATCCCTTAAATGACAATAAACATATACATCAATTCCAAAAAATAATAGTACTTTATATAAAAACTGAATTTTTTATGTACTTGTCTTTGTCTAAATAAAAAATATGTCTGTTTGATTATTTATGAAACCGGCAAAGTAAAATACACTGTAAAGACAAGAATAATTGCTCAAACTAAGAAACTTTACAGAAAAACATACATAATAAGGAAAAAAAAATCTCTCTTTTTGAAAGATAATATGAAAGTATACTTTTACGTCTTTATAAAATATATCGCAAATCACCTTTTAAAGAACATACTTCGCATTTATATATTTACTCTCCACTTGATCGTTTTCCAGGACTTTTAGATTGATATATAAATCTGTAATGACTTGTATTAAGGGCTTTCTTCTAAGATCTTAAATGCATTATTAAAGGTACTTTTCTTATAAAAGAATGATTGCTTTGCAGTATATTTTCATGATTTTCGTATGGAAATGTCGTTGTTTGTAGATGTTTAAACTAAAATGTCGTGTTTAGTATTAAATTTTAAAATATGCGTTTTCAGTAAAAGTTTTTCTGAATGCAATCTGAATGTATTTTCCAGCTATTTACGTGCATGCTTACAGATGTACATATGAAAAAAGAATATGAAAAAGAATAGAATAGTATCCGGGAAATTTATTTTGTGCAATTTAGTGCCATTTTATAAGTTTGTACAGTTTAGTAATTATCTGCGTCATTGTAAAGAGAAATCACGTAGGACTACCGAGAAAATAACGATTCATTTACTGGACTAAATATGGGAATATTATTTTCAAAATTATACAAACATACAACATAACGCCAAAATATTAATAATAATAATAAATAAAAAGTCATTAAAATTTTTCGTTCTGTAGATAATGCTTTATCTAGATATAACATTAATTGCAAGATGGGCCCAGAATGTGTTGAAATAATAAATAGCATATTAAAGTATTTTTTAAACTATACCTCTCACGTTTTGAAAAAAATTCCAGTTATGACATACGACAACTATTCCCTAAATGACGATAAATATAAACAATAATTCCAAAAAATAATAGTACTTTATATAAAAACTAATTTTTATGTACTTGTCTTCATCCAAATAAAACGTATGTCTGTTTGATTATTTATGAAACCTGGAAAGTAAAATACACTGTTAAAACAAGGATAATTGCTCAAACTAAGAACAATGTAATAAACTTTACAAAAAAACATACAAAATAAGAGAAAATTGAAAAAAAGAAAAATATCTCTTTTTGAAAGATAATATGAAAGAACACTTTTACGTCTTTATAAAATATATCGCAAATCACCTTTTAAAGAACATACTTCACATTTATATATTTACTCTCCACTTGACCGTTTTCCATGGCTATTTTGAGATTGATATATAAATCTGAAATAACTTGCATTAAGGGCTTTCTTCTAAGATCTTAAATGCATTATTAAAGGTATTTTTCTTATAAAAGAATGATTGCTTTGCAGTATATTTTCATGAATTTCGTATGGAAATGTCGTTGTCCGTAGATGTCTAAACTAAAATGTCATGTTTAGTATTAAATTTTAAAATATGCGTTTTCAGTAAAAGTTTTTCTGAATGCAATCTGAATGTATTTTCGAGCTATTTACGTGCATGCTTACAGATATACATATGATAAAAGAATATGAAAAAGAATAGAATAGTATCCGGGAAATTTATTTTGTGCAATTTAGTGCCATTTTATAAGTTTGTACAATTTAGTAATTATCTGCGTCATTGTAAAGAGAAATCACGTAGGACTACCGAGAAAATAACGATTCATTTACTGGACTAAATATAGGAATATTATTTTCAAAATTATACAAACATACAACATAACGCCAAAATATTAATAATAATAATAAATAAAAAGTCATTAAAAATTTTCGTTCTGTAGATAATGCTTTATCAAGATATAACAATAATTGCAAGATGGACCCAGAATGTGTTGAAATAATAAATAGCATATTAAAGTATTTTTTAAACTATACCTCTCACGTTTTGAAAAACAAAATCCAATTATGACATACGAGAACTATTTCTTAAATGACGATAAGCACAAACAATAATTCCAAAAAATAAAAGTACTTTATATAAAAACTGATTTTTTTATATACTTGTCTTCATCCAAATAAAACGTATGTCTGTTTGATTATTTTTGAAACCGGCAAAGCAAATACACTGTAAAGACAAGGATAATTGCTCAAAGTAAGAACAATGTAATAAACTTTACAAAAAAACATACAAAATAAGATAAAATTGAAAAAAAAGAAAAATCTCCTTTTTTTGAAAGATAATATGAAAGAACATTTTTACGTCTTTAAAAATATATTGCAAATCACCTTTTAAAGAACATACTTCGAATTTATATATTTACTCTCCACTTGATCGTTTTCCAGGACTTTTAGATTGATCTATAAATCTGAAAGGACTTGTATTAAGGGCTTTCTCCTAAGATCTTAAATGCATTATTAAAGGTATTTTTCTTATAAAAGTATGATTGATTTTGCAGTATATTTTCATGATTTTCGTATGAAAAAGTCGTTTTTCGTAGATGTTTAAACTAAAATGTTATGTTTAGCTTTAAATTTCAAAATACGCGTTTTCAGTTAAATATTTTGAATGCAATCGGAATGTATTTCCGAGCTATTTACGTGCATACTTGCACATGTACATATGTATGAACAAAGGAATCTTATATGATTTCTAAGTTTAATATTTTCAAAAATTGATGATGCGATGTGAAAAAATATAGAAAAATCGTGTTTTTTTTTATAATAAAATAGGTTTTTAATTGTATGGAAAAAATGTATCAGACATTGTCAATTACCATGTGACTGTCTGAAATAATCACTTTTGTAGTTATTCTTTCAATTATGTTTAAGGCAGCAGAACAAACGTATTTCTGATAGTCACAAAGAATAAATGTATATGTTGTACCAAAATAAATCTATTTATACAAAGAAAATAATCCAGATCGATTCTTTATAGTTTTTTTAAAAAGAGATTTTAATTTAATTCTGCCGCAACATTATCGCCACGAAGTGTACGTGGGCATAGTTGTGGGTTTTAAAATGAAGGAGACCGCGCGTTTAGTAAAAAATATACTAAAAGTATTTGATTTGTTTCGAATAATTTATCATTCTTACGTATTATTATAATCCTTATATAATTGATATAAACTGGATATATGAGTTGTAATTTGCGATGACCATAATTTGCAGGTACCTTGGGGAGATACATGTACTCAAAACAAAAGAAAAAGCTTTGAATCGGTCTTACGAGTACTGCATTGATAGTATCGACGAGATTCAACAGTATTCCAACAGTTATATACTAATTAATTTTTCAGCAGATCTGAAATTACGCTGTAAATTACTGAAATACAAAGGATATGAATTATCACTTTACTTAACAGCAAAAAACCAACAGAGTGAAAAACCCCGGTCTGTACATTTTTTTCACTCTGTTGGTTGTTCGCTGTTAAGTAAAGTGATAATTCACATCCTTTGTATTCCAACAGCTAGTTGATTTAGGCTGTACAGTCGAACCCGGTTAAGAAGCGTTTCAAGGGAGTGAACAAAAGTCGCGTATAAAGAGGGATCGCGTATTAAACGTGATTTGCATATTTTTGCAAAAAACGACCATTTTTACACAGTTAATCGTCTTAAATGTGCTTTAGAGCTCTCGCTCCTACGTCTACGATCAAAACATGTGTTTTTTTTTACACATATTTATGTTAAAATTTAATTTTACCCAACTCGATGGTTGCTTTGACAGTAACAAATGGGATAATAATTGAAAATAACTACGAATTCAAATACGGCTGTATTTTCGAGTAATCCATTACAACCAAAATATAGAACAACAACTAAAAAAAATTTTTTTCTGAGTTTTCTAAAACAGATTAAGTTATTTAACTTTTTTGCTGCACAACACAGTTATTAAAATCATAATTAGTAGTTGCAATAATGAGTACCCTTATAATCAATTATTATGTTTTTTTTTCAATAAAGAAAAATAGTCTTGCTAATTTGTGGTTAAAAAAATACTGCTAGAGAGCTTTTTCATTCACCGACATGACACGAATAAACCGTATACAATTGTTATTCGACACCGGTTCGTGCAAAATGCATTCATATACACTACCGGCATTTCCACCTATCGATTAGATGACTATTTTGTGGTCATCGTGTCTATAAATGCATTCTACGTGCAGTCACTGTCGATAACGCCAATAGTCTACGATTTATTGGTGTTGTGTCGGTAAATATTGAAGCGATCAATGCGTCTCAAACACTTTTTATGTCAACTTTTAATTAAAACAAAACATAGGTAACATTAAAGAAATGGAAATTATAATAAAAAACATTATTAAAGGAAAATTACAATAAAATCCTAATGAAAACGAAACATTAAAAACAAAAAAAATATATAAAACCGCAGTGATTTTTTTTTCTATTTTCATTCATCGCAAGTTACTTCAAGACCTGACTTTCTTTTTAAAAAAATCCATTTTGATCTGTCGCAGAACACGTTGTCTATGCACAGTGTTTTCTGTTGCATTAATCATTCGATAAAGCTCATCTGCTCCTCTTCAACCCAATCTAGATGCGTATCTAAGTAAAAGTGGAACATTTAAAAAAATAAAACTCGCTAACTATAAATACAATCATCTCTAATGATAAGAAGTTAATGACATACCTGCGCAAGACGTTGAAGGCATTTCCTACTTCGGTTAATGTCGGAATAGATGATGATGTTTGTTCGTCATCGTCCATATCGTCATCTGCGTCTCTTACGTTGCTCTCCGAGTCATCAGTACGTGAAGCTGTCTTTTTTGTATATTTGATTATATCATCTAAACTTCTCACCTCGCTTGTGTAGATGCCTTCGCCTATATCAATATATTCTTCGAGGGTGATTTGATGAGTTCCAATGCGCTCACTCACAGCATCCCAATCCTGAGACAGAAGAGGATCGTTTACTTCTTCGGATACTTC
This sequence comes from Maratus michaelseni, assembly GCA_963931845.1. NCBI lineage: Eukaryota > Metazoa > Arthropoda > Arachnida > Araneae > Salticidae > Maratus > Maratus michaelseni. The sequence goes on along the minus strand of OZ007587.1, from coordinate 429,292,008 downwards.
TGATATTAAGTCTTCGTCACTTTATTTTTTTGTAATACCGGCCTTTCTAAAACAGTTTAAAATTGTTTCTGGTTTGATGCTATCCCAAGACGCGCTGAGATAATACATCGCATCCAGCAAATTGACAGATGCAGGTTTAATAGTATTTCTATTATGTTCCATGTCATTGAGGAACCGTTGGACTAGTCGCTTTCGATAATGCTGTTTCAGGGTCTTAATAACACCTTGATCCATAGGCTGTAGTACACTTGTCGAATTAGGGGGCAAAAACTCAACACGGACGTTTTGTAAACCATGTATGTGTCTCGGGTGAGCTGGGCAGTTGTCCACAAACAGCACTACCATCCTAGAAATTGTCTGCATTTGTCTATCGAAGTTGCGCAGCCATGCGATAAAAAGATCTCCTGTCTTCCAAGCATGGTTTTGGTTTCTATATTCACAGGGAAAACTTTGTATGTTTGAAAAGCTTCGGGGATTTCGTGATTTGCCAATCACTAAAGGTTTTATTTTTTCTGTACCATCTGCATTTCCTCCAATAAGAGCCGTCACTCGATCTTTATTGAGCTTACCACAAGTACATTTCTCTTCTTTGACGGAGACTGATTTTTCAGGCATTAATTTGAAGAAAAGTCCAAATTCGTCTACATTAAAAATATCGCGACTAGCATATTTTTTTGTAATTTGTGGAAGCACGCTTGTTTTCCAACATTCTACGTCTTTAATGTTCACTGATGCCGCTTCCCCCGACACCTACTTATATATGATTCCATACCGATTTTTGAATCGGTATGGAACTTGACATCCACTTGACGGTTGGTTCAAAATTTATATTTAGAGTCTTCGCTATTTGTGAAGCTTTCTCTTTCATTATTGTGCCATTAACAGGTATGTTGGAAACTCGAGCTTGCGCATACCAGCCAAACAATATATTTTCCATGTCTTCATATTTTCCAGTTTTTACCATCATTCTCTTTGACCCACCCACAACTGCAGATTTCTCGATTGTGTCACGATTTTTAGTAGGGTATGTAACGTTGATTCCGAGATATTTACTGACTTTGCAAATGCTGTTTTGTTCCCATGTCCTGCGGAATCAATTTTTCGTATAATGTCCATTTTATCAGACACAGATAGTGCTTTCCTTTTTATCATACGACTAATCTCCATATTGGTGAAAAATTTACTGAAGCTCAACAAATCAATCACAGATGTCTTAACAGTTCGAAGCGCTTAGTTCAATTAACTCACTTGCTTGCCGCCAGTAGCACAGCAAAAAATAAACAGAACCGAAAACAAACAAACGTTTGCCTTTCTTTTCACCTGCTTTGAAAATCACATTAGTGTTACCAGTTTACCTCTTAAAAGCCCGAAGATCTTTTATTGACACTCGTTTGTTTTTGTTTTATCAAACTACCGTCATTTTTTACATCCTGCTGAACTACGAATGTGCCAATAGTATCTTTTTAAAAGAATTTTCCTTAAAAACCAATCATCGATTGTTATAATTTTTTCCCAACTAAACTTGTATTGAATTATTCTAGTACCACTGTTTATTTACTTTTACAATAACATTTTTCTGGAAAAAGTGCATCAAAACTAAAATTTTTCAATCAAATTGAAAATTTAAACTGAAAAATATTCTTAAAATTATAAAAATTTGATATGTTTAAAAAAATAAAATGAAAAAGAAACAAAAAAAACGGATAAAATTGTCGTACGCAAAAGGTTTAAGCTCATATCATGCAATAAGCCCGAAAAACGTATAACTTACAAATAAAACATACAATATAGCAACCCTAAATGACACAGTTCCATCACACAGTTCACACACTTTACGGTAGGTAGACCATAGACCACTTTACACGCACGCAAACAAAGAAAAAAGAACATTTTTCTATCTGGCAAGCTGCCAGTAAAAACTAGATATGGAGAAACGAGCGATTCATGCGGTTGGTTGATGGTTGGTTGATTATTGACGGCCAATTATCTACACTAGGGATATAGGCCCGGGGAGAGTGCCCTTCGTGGGGGTCTTTCTAAGGGAACCTAACCCGTATTTACGCATGGATAAATCCATGGCTCGAAGAAAACCACGCAAACTCCGAACGATTAGGCCGACGGGCGCGATTGGGATCGAACCCAGCACCTCCCGTCTACCAGCTTCGAGAGCAGAACCTCTCAGCCACTGGTGGGGCCGATTCATGCGGTATCAAAGGTGGGCAGGGGAGGAATTCACGTCATAACCGAGAATTTTTCCGACACTCTGTCGCGTATTAAGCGGGATCGCGTATTAACAGTTCACGTATTAAGCGTGATATTTTTGCATTAGTCTTACGGGAAATATTCAAGGTACCGTAAAAATCGCGTATTAACCGTGAGCGTCTTAAGCAGGTCCGACTGTATTTAGGGTGTGTTTGTGGTTTCTCTCCTGTCCTTCCAGTGTATGAGAGTAAAGAAAGGTAAATCAAAAATTTATATTCAATCCCAGTCCTGAAGCAATTAATAATGGTGTTATCTAAATACACTGAGTAAAATGACACTTTTAAATCTGAGTAAATCGATGTTTTTATTTTTTTATGAAATTTTTTGTGTCAAATATGACGACCCAATGATTTCAATTCTGAAATACCAGAAATACTCAGAATATTGAAACATGGACATACTCAAAACTGAGCACACATAGGTCAGTTCATACTCATTTTTGAAACATGGAAATACTAAAAAATGAGTTCATAGAAGTCATTTCATACTCATTTTGAAACATGGAGATACTCAAATATGAGCACAGGATGTTTTTCTCTTGAGTGTGTGCATATTTTCAGAAATGAGTATAGCATGTTTCAAACTTGAGTAGTTTTGATTCCGAGCCCTTTTGACTATGAGACATACTCAGATATGAGTAATTGTTTCTAAGTTTTGAAAATGCCGTTTTTAGAGTGTAGAAAATTACTTACAATTGTAAAACTTTCCATTAATGAATTGTGAGCTGACAACATAAAAAAGGGGGTTTCTTGGACCCGTATTTCTCCTGATAAGAAAAATTTTAACCGTATGTTTTATTATATATATTAAAATATTTCTGAAAGGTAATTTTCAATCTTACTTTGTTGATTTTATTTGTTTAAATGCTTCGAGAAATAACGCAATTTGCGGTTAATTGAAATTCTGGATATTACATATACATACAACAAAATAAACTGTTTCAACTCGGTTCTGGGTGCACTGTGTGGGGAGCATTGACGGAATTCTACAATATTCTAACAGTTAGTTGCAATAACATGTATTTGTGGTGCCCATCTACGTTACATCTCTTTTCGCCGTCTTCTATGTGAGGGTAGTTTCTTTTGTGATAAAAGCACAAACTTTTTGTGACCAGATAACGTCCATGTACGCATTTTTGAACTCTTTAGTTACACACAAGGGAAACAGAAATTTATATTTACAATCAAGTCCTTGAGAAATTATTATAACACCAGTAGACGCGTGCGAGGATTTAGCATTATCTAATATTTGTTAGGTGCAGGCTTAAACTTCTAAAGAGAAATTAAGGATAAAAATATTTGCAAACAACGTTAGTCAAGCTAGAATATATTCTCATTTATTTCTAAAACTAAACTCTCATCGAAGATAGAAGAAGGCACTCGCCAGGGAAAAAAGTTGTATTTTAACTGAATTACAGGATAACGTCATCTCCTTCGGCAAAATACGGAACAAAGAAAAATAAATTTAAATACACTTAAATTACAATTAAATATATTAAAATAAATCATACATTTTATGCTACACATGTAAAATACCACTGATTCGATCAATCAATAACATTTTTTTTCTTCTAAATGTTTCAATTCCAATTTTGGCTTTTAATCGTAAACCTAAAATATGCCCTTGATCAGACGTCACATTTTACCCCTTATGTTTATTATTTTTTATACGACTATTTAATTTTTATATCCACTATTTATTTTTTATACCCACTATTTATTATTTTTTTTAATCATTGTTGAGCATCATATAATGTGGTATTTTAGTTTTCTGACAACAGTGATTTGAAAATAAAGCTTTCATTTTATTTATGAAAACAGTGCTGATATAATTTTTAATTAACAGCAATTTTTACTCACAAAACATGTTTTAACGAAATGTTAGTGCACTATGTCAGAAGCCGCTTTAAAAACCTTTCAAATAATACCTAATTCGTCGTTGTGCGTTTCGTAAATTTATAGAAAAAGTTATGTTGACAACAGAAATAATACATATGAGTAGAATTAAGCTAAATAAAAAATTACTTAATATTATAAAATTTTCCAGTAATGAATAGTGAGTTGATAACCAAGCAATGTAGATTCTTGCAGCCATATGTCTACTGAGAACTAAAAAAATAACCATATGTTTTATTAAACGTATTAAAGTTCTTCTGTAAAAGTAATTTTTAATCTTAATGTATGTAATTTTTAATCTTTCCCTGTTAATTTTATTTAATAAAATGGTTTCTTCCGTACTCACAATTTGTTTACAGATCTGAAAAAAAATTCTTTCATTGCACAGCCGACAAAGACGGAAGGATTGCCGGGCGCGTTAAAACATATTCCTATAAAAATGCTTTACGTCAAATTAAACGTTTTTTTCCATTTATTATTGGCCCTTTTTGCCCCAACGCCACAACCTTCATAAATATTTTTGCGATTTTCTCCCACTAAACGTGGTTTGTAACCCCATGTTCTATGGTAAGTTTCCTCTCTTAATTTGTCGGTCGAATTTTGGAATACCTTGTATATTAAAAGTATATTTACATTTTAGAATAAATGTAAAGTTTCTGGGTATTTGTTACAATTTAACGTTTCTTTCAGAAAATGTGCTTAATAAACCAAACGATATTATATAAATTTTCCTTAAACAACAATGTTTCATTTTCACAAGATTATATGGTAAACGTGTTTAAAACATTTCCAATAATATTTCTATCATTTGACATAGCATGTATGTAAAATATAATGAAATCTTAATAGAATGCATTTTTTCGATAGAATATGTGAGTAAATGTATATTTATCATACCAAAAGAAATGTTATATTATCATATACTTAATTAATAAAAGGATTTGTGCAACATACATGAAACAAACAAAATATTATGCGAAATAACGGAATTCGATTACGTCTTTATCATTTTCTTATATTCGAAAATATAGCAATATCATTTTTTTTCATTCTATATCCCAGAGGTTCCTAATAATTGTGTTACTGATTAAATCAATTTTGGACATTGTGTTTTTATAATAATTATATGCATAATGAGATTTTACAAACGTTGTTATTCTGGGTAAGGGAATTTCGTAAGTCTTAATAAATCATTTTCATTTGAGCAAAATAATTAATGGACTACATAGAAAAACACCATACTAGACGTATTTTTTTTTAATATCCTAATTTTGCGGATGATAATATATATATGTTTTACATTTATCATGGTCACTAATCAAAGCCAATTCTGGTAAAATACTAGACCTCAAAATACTAGACCACAAAAATACTAGACAAAATAAAATTATAATTGCATTAATAAACTAGTTGTTGGGGGCCACCGTAATACTTACCCATCATGGATATGCATAATGTAAAATATTAAAATAAAAATGTGTAAACTACTTATAAAATGCATTGCAATTCAAATAAAATCGTGGCTTGATGACGTCACAAACTTTAAATGCTCGATTACTTAATTGCTTGAAAGAAACATCCTTATAACTCCAAAAATAATAATCCTATTAACTAGCGGTTTATTGCATCTGATTCAGCGTCAAATTTCCAATTAAAATATATCTTTGAAGTGAAATTTGGATGAAATACAGGGTCATGAAAAATCGAAGAGTGTGTAAAATAGGATTCCAAATATCTCTGCAACTAATTATTCGATTGATTTCATGCTGTATGCAAAATTTATGTTTTTTTATTGTCTTTTTTATTCAGTTCTTAAAATAACCAATTTCGAAAATTTGTATATACCTTTTATCAGAACGAATATTTCGAGAGTCCGAAAGTCCGAAAAAAATAGTTCCGGTTATTCGAGGTTATTGAAATGAAATAGGCTTCTTCCCATTACTACATATTAAGTACATAGCAAATTGCAACTCTATCTCAATTTTTTCGGGAGATAGAGCGTTTACAGACACACAGACACACACACACAGACGAACGGCAATTTTTTTTCTTCTAAAAATATGTTTTTCGGAATCTCCAGTGTCTGAAACGTGTAAATCCGTCAAAAAAAATTTTCGATTTTCAAAACGATTACAAGACTTACCCTATACTACGTATGATGGGTAAGTAAAAAGGCTAAATATTTTCTACTAAAATTTTCCATGTATCGACTTTCTCAGAAATATAACTATGGCTATTTATGTTTTTATAACATTTATTTTGCCAAAACGTCATGTTACAAATTTTCATTCAGATCAAGAAATATATTATTACAATCTACAATTTCTTAAGAATCCAGCATAGGATCAGGTATTTATTCAGAAGACCTGTTGTAGTGTTAAATTTTAGAAGCTAATAAAATAGCAAGCGTCTCCTTTAATTTAGAGAAAATGTTGGTATTTTAATAGAAGTCATGAAATTTTTTATAGAACATCTTTTAAATAAAGAGGCACTGTAATAAATGTGTGAAATAAATGTATTTCAAATGCAACAGATTTTATATAAACACATATTTTATGTGCTGTGCAATATATTATATTCAAATTTATGAATATTAGTTGGTATTATTTTTATAGTTTAATATACATTGTTTTAAGTTATTTTCGGATATTGTATTTTCTTTAGAATTTTCTTAAAACTAACGGTACAAGCGTGTTTCCATGCATGTAACATAATAAAAAAAAAATCTATAGTTTCAATTGGGTCTGATTAAAAATTAAATAAGTAAAAATTGGGTGATATTAATATTAGGTTATGCTACATTTTTTATAAGATATTTCGCAATATATTAAAATTTATTTCAAAACCCAGAAGGCTTATTTAATGTGCTTGTAAAATAACAAATGATTAAAAGAATATTAAACTTCATGTTTTTGTACTTGAAGTAATAGTTTTCTTTTTTTTATTTCATGTGTTTCATAGGCGTCATTGATTTTAATTTGAAAATTCTTTTTTTTAAATGCATAAAACGGAAATTAACTGTTCTTCGATCAAAAACACAGATAAATCTACTCAAAATACAGGGTGATTCATAATGAATGGGACAAAAAGAAAACATGATTGTGAACGTTGTAATTAATATATTTAGAAAATTCAAATTTACCTCAAAACTACATTTATTCAAGTTTCTACAGGTGTTCAATATGTGCCCCTCCGGTGACACGACAAATGTCTACACGGTAATCAAGCTCCTGCCACACTCGTGATAGCATATCCCCTGTGATGGAGTTCAACACTGCAGTTATTCGCTGCTTCAGTTCCTCTAAGTCCTGAGGAAGTGGAGGCACAACCACCTTGTCTTTAACGAAGCCCCAGAGAAAAAAAATCACAGGGCGTTAGATCTGGTGGGTTTTGTTTCTTTTCGTCCTGGGCTTTTGTTCTTACATAAGTAGCCGGTATCTTGGAACTGCTTCACCCACCTGCTTATGTTATGCCGATGCGGTGGTTCTTTACGAAATTTCGTGCGAAAATGTCTTTGCACAACAGTTACCGAGTAGGTTTTGGCATATTTGAAAGCGCAGTACGCTTTCTCCTGCATGGACGACATTTTGTTTAGCAGCGCCTCTAGCGGCGAGTGCGTCATTCGATGATTTTTCCTTGTTGCCAAATAAAACTTGTATAATTGTATTTGCAGAATAAATTTGTTTCGGCTGAATAAATCCATTACGGCAGTCACACTGCGCTATTCTTTTTGGCCCATTCATTATGAATCACCCGGTATAAGTTCCCTATAAACGAAAAATACACAGTATTGTTAAATATTGTCTATATTACGTGTCCCAGAAGTAGGTCAAAGCATTTTCAACTCTCTTTGAAATCTATTATCAATAAACTTTAATCTTGAAAAATCTACTTTTTTACTCGACTCTATCATTTCTTTCATGTCGTATTGAACGAAAGAAAACATGAAGCGATTTAGATAAAATCTCTTCAAGATTATCCTTTTATGAAATGAATTTTCAAATGGTTTTGCAAATAAAAAAAGAATTTATTCAGTATAAATCTATGAACATTAAAATTTAAAAAGCCAAGAAAAGATGCAGAATAAATGTAATGCTTGGATTACTTTTTTGTTTTTTGTAAATATTTTAGTCAGTCAATTTTGTTTTTTAATTTGTCTTGTATTAAAGAAAGTATTAAATAAATAATCTTTCAGAAAAAAAGAAGAAAAAGAATAAATACAAAAAGCAATTAAAAAGAATAAAGATTGCAAAGATATATAAATAAAAATACTTGCCTTACATGTATTTTCTTATTTCTTTTGTTATATCTTTGGGGTTTATTTTCCTCCCAAAACGTTTGTCCTTTTAGCCTTTTCCTTTCTTTTTTCTCAAATTTAATGTAATTTATTACTTGTTATTTGTGTTATAAATAAATAAATTTTTATATTTACTATATTTATAAATTTATTTATATAATAACTATTTAGTTCAAAGTGTATTTGAAAAAGAATTTAAAAGTAAGGATAAGAAGTTTTGGATACATGTTTAATACAACGGGTTTTTCTTTTGTTTGCGCCAAAATGTAGCTTATATATATATATATATTTCATAATTTGTCTCTTTTGCAAGTTATAAATAAATTTACTTTTATGCACTAATTTTAAAACTTATATAACGCTTATGAGTTAGATAAAAGTTTTACTAAAACAGTTAGAAAAGTATGCTGTACTCACATGATACCGCGCCATTTTTTCAGATATTTATAAGATTATGTTTAACTTAGAGTTGCTATTAATATACAAAATGTCTATACTAAAATTTATTTTCTTATTATTCTTATATTTAAAAACAATTTGATGTAATGTTTTATCGCAGTTTAATTGTACTATACATTCAACAGTCAGTTGAAATCCTGAAAAATATCAAATTTCTAAATGAACTCAGGCAATAATTAAATAAAACTTAAATAACTATTTAACCCGTCAGCGCACGCGCCCCTTTCCATTACGTTACTACACGCGCGGGATAAATTTTACCCAATGGGTTTTCTTGTGTCAATTTCCCGCTGGTTAGATTATAAATAAAAATTTATATTTTGAAATAAACTGTAAATCAATAAAGGACATAATTTAAATTAAAATAAAAAGTTCTTTTATATTTAAAGCAAAAAAAAAAAAAAAAAAAAAAAAAAAAAAAACATAAAATCTAGCACTAAGATTTTTTTTCTGCATATCATTACGCACAAAGCTTTTACAATTCAAATTCAGCCATGAAAATACAAAAAAGTATAAAACTAATATATAGAAACTGTATGTGCAAGAGTTGTTAACGTTTAAAAGAAAAATTATATTCTTATTTGCACACTATATTTTTTACATAAACATTTGCATTAACATTTTCCTATCATTATGGGTTACGTTATAACGCGCGTGGGGTAAATTTCCTCCCACGTGACATTTTTATAACAAAAGGATGGAAAATACACAACTGGAGGTAAATTCTTTTTGGCCACATCTTGATATCATTCAGCTTGAAAGTTACTATAAATCTCAGTATGATCACGAACTATTTTCGCACATTTTTAAGTAATAATTGTAAGCAGGGGTAGATTTTATCCCAGCGCGTGTGCTGACGGGTTAGAAATAGGTAATTTACTAATTTATTTTTGCAATATATTAAAAAACAAATAAATATTAATGAAACATACATTTCTTGAAAGGCACATATTTGCAAAACTTTGATGAAATTTAAAACCATAATTTTAACATTATTCCAAAAATATATATTAAACTTCGTCGTTTTATGTAGTTACATTAATAACGAGTACTGTATATTTTTTTTTCTCAAAATCAGAAGATAAAAAAAAAGTAATTACCAATACTACGTTTAAATAGCTAATACAGAATCCACAATAAGAAAAAATAACTCCAAAAATCAATGTTTATATTACGTTTAAACCTGCTGATATTAATTCCACATAAGAGAAAATCTGAATGGACGCTATTCATGTATTTCCTAAACTCGTAAATTTTCATTCTTTATTCACATTCCAGATGTCACAGAAGGAGAATTCTTCTGTGATTTATTATGTCATAAAATGAATTTACGTCAAAACTTCATAAAGTTTTTTTTTTAATGATAACAAAAGATGTGCCACCAGTAAAGATATTTTTGGACATTTGAAATAAATATTTCTAGAAAAAAAAATTAATTTAAAGCTACTCTAGACCTGACGATTTTTGAATGACATTAGAAACATTTACTTAAACTTGTGACTTCTTTTAATAACTGAGACATGAATTAATCAATTGCTTTAATGAACATTTACATGTATATTAACCTCCCGCAATAACAAAAACAATATTTTTAGCACTTTCCAACCTAGTTGAAAAGTGCTTATGACTTCGGTTTGTCTGGCCGGATGGCCGTCTGGCCGTCTGTCCGTGCTCTAACTCCCGTAAATATGCTCGGATTGCTCTGCAATTTTTATATGTTATTGTCGTTATCTATGGCACGTTTCCTATTTCAACTGAAGTGTGTAGCACTTATAGTTTTCTTACAGGGACACTCAAAAGAATTCCGTTACATTGCGGTCTATGGGGAAAAATCATTTGCGGTTTATTTTAAAAATGTTTCACTATTGTAAACGCATTGAAATTTATATAGATCACTAAGATGCATTAGAAGAAGCTTAATATGGAATAGTAGGTGTATAGCACTTAGAGTTACTTTACAGGGACAGTCAAAATAATTCCGTTACATTACGTCTATGGAGAAAAATCGTCTGCGGCTTATTTAAATAATGTTCCACTATTTTAAACGCATTGAAGTTTATATATATTACTAAGGTACATTACAAGATGCTTACTACAGAATAGTGTGTGTATAGCAGTCATCGTTCATTTACAGGGACACACAAAAGAATTCTCTACTGTTTGTTAACAATAATTCCTGGAAGTGCGTTTTTAAGTTACTGAACGCGATTTTAATCTTAACTCGCTTTTTGTCTATTACGTGGTGTGTATAAATTCTGTAGATCCTATACAGGGCAGCACGAAAGTTCGCGAACACATTTCAGTTTATTGACAGAAACTCCAGAAGGAGAATTTAAACTGTGCTACGCGTTTCCTAACTAAACTAAAATTTAGCAACCTATGTATATATAAAAATCTATAGATCATATACAGGGCTACATAAAAGTATTCGGATATTTTTTCCGAATATTGTATATATTGAAAATTCCTGAAATTACGTTTTTAAATATGTTATGCGTTTTCCAAATTGTTTACTTAGATGTCATCTTTCAGCTTATTAAACGGTAATGATTTGTAAAATTATTTTAGAAGCGTTGGAAAGTGCTACATAATCTATGCTTGACGCATGATTTTTCGTTCTTGTTTGTTTATTAACTATTATTATTTTTAATAACCTTTTAGTTTTTATAAAATGTGCTCGTTAAAGAAATATTTTTACATTTGCAAAAACCAAATAATTGATAAAAATAATATGGTATATGTAACAAAAATATTTACTACATCTTTACGAAATCTTTGATTGCTCATTATGCAACTGTTCCATGTGAAATTTGCATTTCGCCCCATGTGTTTTGGTTTTGATAGAAATAATGTTTACAACTACCCCAACTATCCCCTATTTGTTTTTCTGGTTCTTTTTTCACGCAAATTACTGACAGATTTTCACATTATATTTCCTTTCATAGCAACTCACATCTACATTTAAATGTAATATTAATTTACAACAAAAATAGCCGTTTATTATAAATGATGAATAAAATATATTTAATTGCATATTACAACAATGGGGAATATTTATTACTTTATCTGCTACAGTGTACTAGAATTGTTATGTTTAAGCGGCCTCTGCTATCTGGTCGGTATGCTCCGCGCAGTAGACTTTCCAAAATGATCGGTTAAAAGATAAAGTTTATAATATATAATTCTACATAAAATATTTTAATAAATTATTATAATGTAATATTTTTAATTGATTTTCTACTTGTTTTTATTGAATTTAGGCGTTCCGCCAGCAATATTTTTTTTTTCATTTTCAAAATTTCCTTTCTAAATTTTCTCCTTCATCTTTTCCGTTAAATGTTATCGTTTGATTTTATCTCGAGTATTCCACTGAAAAGGTTTTATTCACTCCTTATTTACTAATTTGTATACTTGTGCCCGAGATTTTAAATACATTTACACAAACTTATGTATGGTTTTTCTATTGCTTCCTGGAATGTAGACATCAGTGAAGGAAGGGATTATTCTAAAAAAAATTAAGTTAAATTTTCCATTTTCTTTATTTGATAACATGATGTGGCATACATCACGTGATTCGAATTGATGCAATATCAAAGGACATCAGAGTCTTTATCTTATTGGAACTAACTGCTAAATAAAAAAATTTTCGTCACTGATTGTGATTATTGTGTGTCTGCGGGAAATCTCAGAAATTCACCGCGACGAGAACTCGAGTGTGTGCTATGATTGCGAATTTACCAATTCATCTTAACCGAAACCTTAAAATGTTGCAGCAAAGTTACAAATGTATAATGGCAAATGTATGTTACAAACGTATAATAGTACTATATATATATATATATATATATATATATATATATATATATATATATATATGTATAATATATATAGTATATATATATATATATATATATATATATATATATATATATATATATATATATATATATATATATGTATGTATAATATATATAAACAGTACCTAAACTGCTTTTATTGGCTTAAACTTTTATTTTATATATCATGAAAATAGCAGTTTAGGTACTGTTTTTGTACATTTGTATCATTGTTGATGTCACATGCCATAAATATATCCTATAAAATATGTCAGTGATTCATGAGGTCAACAACAGTAGCAAAATCCTGTGGAATGCATCTGAAATCTATGTATACTTTTCTCAAAACCCACAAAAGTTATTTCAATACATTTGTTCTGTTTTTATTTCATTTTTGTATTATAAACAGCTATATCTCATTCTTTTCTTTTTTTTGGAAAACCAATTACTTTTCTATAACTTAATATTAAAAAAATCCTAGAATAAAAAAACGCGCAACTATTACATTATTTGCATTTCTTTCCAAATAATTAATTTATTAATTTATTAGGTGCAAAATTATTAAACTAATTATTGAATAATCTTCAGTAGTTTCCCTGAAAAAAGTTAATCCATTATCACATTATCATCTGTATCTCATGGGATTTACTAAGTATTTTTGAGAACTTCAAAGTTTTATCAATAAAAATACTTCTATCTAAGTTGAAATCTATATGATGCCACAATTAAGTATAACAATAAAAGATATGACTAATAAAAATAGTCCAAACTTTATAAGATAGAAGATTGCAAATGCAATTAAACATACACGTTAAAAACATTTAGCATAACCTTTAACATTTTTATCATTAAATTTATATTTTTTGCTTTTTCTTTTAAGTGTTGAGATACAGTCTGTAAATAAAAATCAAAACTGCCGCGAAACGCATCCTTAAAATACATTTTCTACATTTATTAAAGAGCTAAGATTTAATTTTTGCCTCAAGTCTTAATGAAAGACATTTTAAATATGCATCATTAAAAAGTCTTACTGTGGAAAGTGCATAGAATGTCAACTATTCCGTTCATTTTTGTATAAAAATGGTTAATGAATACCTTGAAAAACATGACCAATTTATACTACATAAAGAAATTTGGCGAACGAAAGCAATAAATGTGTTTCCAGAAACATACATAAATTTCGTGAAAATGCAATGCAATGAATATTTTTTATAATACTTATTTGCAATTTAAATTCTTCATTTTCCGTTCCAGAGCTTAAATAAAATCAGTAAATCGTATGTAAATCAACAAATGAAGTCATCTTTACTATTTTTTCTGTTATTGGGAACAGGGGATTTTGAAAAACCTTGAACTCTTGAACAGAGACATCTGAATTATGCATTATTCAAAAGTCTTCAAGACGGTGGGTAACTTTTCAAATAGTTTTTATATTTAGATGTGAAAAGGGTTAATATCCGGGATAAATGTTATATAATTAGATAAGAACAACTAATAATTTGATTACACGAAATTGTGCAAATGGGTACAATAAATGTATTTCCAGAAATATATACATATTTCATGTTAATTCCATGCAATGTAAATTTATTTATATTATTTATTTTAAATTGAAATTATTCTATTTTCCTTTCCAAAGATTTGATAGTCAGAGTAACTAATATTTAAATTAGTTGATGAAGTCATCTTTACTAAATATGATTTTAATTTTCCATTTATTAAAGAACTGGGATTTCAGAAACAAGAGTTTTCTGAACTTTTGTTAAAAGAAATATGCATGGTAAAATAATGACAAAATAATTATTTATTAATTAAAAATCTTCAAGTAAAGAGTCGACACAATTTCAAACATCCAGTTTATGAATATATGTGGAAAGTTGAACTAAAACATGAGAAGCGCAACTCTTTGAAGAGAAATAATATGAAAAGAAATAATAATAATAATTAAAAAAAAACAATAAATTTCTTAGCTAAAATTTATGCATACTTCACATTTTTAAAAAACTTTGTTTTATTGAAGAAGTGAATATCATCTAAAAAATGGAGATTGTTAAAATTTTATTTAAATTTATAGTATTACTGTTAAAATTTTCCGAAACCAAATTTTTTCAATTTCTTCAGAAAGTCAGCGATGGGGCTGTAATCGATTAAAATGCAGTGAGAATCGTTTCCATTGAAAAGTTTGGAAACGGTCGAATAACTCAAGAAACATACACCGGATTGAAAAACTGAAAAATACGTGTTCAATATTTTAGAAAAATCTATTTAGGAATATTAAAGTTGCCATTTTTCTAAAATATTCAACACGTATTTTTCCGTTTTTCAACCCGATGTATATTTCTCGAGTTATTCGACCGTTTCCAGACTGTTCAATGGAAACGATTCTCACTGTCTTTTACCAATTACAGCGCCCTCTACGATTAGAATCATATAATTTTAGCCTCAACAAAAATATCAAATAGCCTCATTAGAAGCATATAATTTTAGCCTCAACAAAAATATCAAATAGCCTCATTAGAATCATATAATTTTAGCCTCAACAAAAATATCAAATAGCCTCATTAGAATCATATAATTTTAGCCTCAACAAAATCCCAAAAGATCTCAGTACAAATTTCTCAATCTTAAAATGCACTTACGTCAGGAAAATAACTACTCAGTCTCGTGTCCAAATATACCTGCTACGTAGACAGTCAGCGAAAACTTTGTTAAAAATGATTACTTTAAAAGTATGTAAAATGTCCCAAAATGACGGAATTCCGTTGTTCCCCAAAATGTAGTTTATTTTGAAATACTTTATGTTTATATTTGACAGCTGTCCACCTTGACCGAATTATCTAAAAAGCACATAAAATAACTGTGAGACACAGATTACAAAAGGAACACACTCATTTATAAAAAAAATAGAAAAACGGTAGATTTATGTCGTTGATACGCACACATGTTAGTCCATTGAAAAAAACGGTCACAACTGAAACTAGACTCCCTTTATTATCGAGTAACAAGCCCCTGTCATACATTAATAGAAAATTCATGCGAAGAATTGTACTATTTAAGCTTGATTTACATAACATTGAAATCTCACGTTAGCTTTATGACATGTGCCACACTTAAGCGTATTCTAATTCAATTTTATATAATATACTTTCAATTTTAAGAATTGAGAAATTTTAATTGATGTAGTAAATCTGTTCAT
Organism: Maratus michaelseni; assembly: GCA_963931845.1. NCBI lineage: Eukaryota > Metazoa > Arthropoda > Arachnida > Araneae > Salticidae > Maratus > Maratus michaelseni. Next base: position 429,276,063 of record OZ007587.1, on the reverse strand, counting down.
ATACGTTGTGCATATATTTAGATAAACTGCATTGTTCCACTCTTAGAGTAGTAGATTACTTGTTTACTTACTAGTTTACTTATTTTTTGCGAAAAATGAATATTATTTATACAACGTAAATTTTATCAGAAGCTACAACATTTGTCAGATAACAAAAAGTGTTTCCACAATGAATGAAGCAATCCATTCACCAAGTGCATTTTAGGTTTCTGAACTGATATCACAAATTGGCACTATCCATGGATCAAAATAAATGATAATCTGAAGAATCTTGCATATAATATCATATATACCAAATATAATATTCTGTTAATTTTTATATTAAAAAAATACCAGATATAATATAGCGCGGAATATAGCGCGGAATATAGCGCGGAATATAGCTGGTTGGCCAATATATCACAGCGAAGTGCGTCCACGGTTTATTTGACTGGATTTTCCATCGTCGTTTTGAAAGACAACCATATCGTTTATCAGGGTGGTGATAAAAAGGGACCTGAGTGGCTGAGTCATTTTAGTAATTTCTTGAAACCTCTCTAAAACTTCTAACCATTTGTTACTAATGTAATATTTAATACATTTATTTTTTTAAACTTTGTATACAAGCGTTGTGTGACAGAAATAACTTGCCATCTACTTCTGTGTATATTTATATATCATTAAAGCAGAGGTAAAAGATAGGCTGTGCGTTAGCCAGAATAAGTCCTCCACTCTCTCACTTTTGGACCAATATGGATATTCTCTTTTTGATATTCAATCTGCGTGATAGCTCCTGAATTGTGTAACGTGGATTTTCAATGATAGCTTCTTTTAGTAAATCCTCTTTTACAGATGATGGACCTCCCATCATCTTCGAGGCTGAAATTTCCAAGCTTAAACCTGTCAAACCACACTGTAAAAAAAATGTCAAAAATTACGGTACATATACTGGCAACTTTGTGACCAGTATATATACCGTAATTTAACTGAACGGTATATGTGCCGTAAAATATTTAAAGTACAGGGTGTTTTTTTTAAACTGACGCTATTCAGAGCCGCCTGTAGCTCGTTCTAATAACTAGATTGATACAAAATTTTGTGAATGGACTCAGAAAATCATGGGAAGAAAGATTCCAACAAAAAAAAATTAGTTCCAATCACCACCGATAGGGGGAAATGTGGCGCTGTGGTTATTTATGCAACTGAGAATTAGCATAAAATACGGGCAATAAATGCAAATGCAAATTTTTACCTACGCAAGCGACAGTAGCGCCAATAGTTTAAGTTATAAATGCAATGTTGAAAATGAATCTCACGTTACCGCAGCGCGCGTTACTTGTGAAGTTCTATTATTGTAACCAGTGCAATGCACCAGCCGCTCTTCGTTTACTTAGAACACGCCATAAACTGCGCAAAGGACCTATATCCGTTAATGTATTGAAAGCAATGATTCTGAAATTCGAACAAACAGGCTCGCTAGCAGTTCGGTCAGGCAGAGGACGTAAACCGGTGTCAGAAAAAGTGATAATGGATGTTTCAACTGCAATCAACGAAAGGGAAAAGTGTAAATGATGAATAAAACATGGAATTTTATCCAAATTATTAATTTTGTCTGTTTCTGATGTTTTTTTTTTTCAGTACAACGCCACATTTCCCCTATCGGCGGTGATTGGAACTATTTTTTTTTTATTATTGGAATCTTTTTTCCCATAGTTTTCTTAGTCCATTCACAAAATTTTGTATCAATCCAGTTATTAGAACGAGCTACAAGCGGCTCTGAATACCGTAAGTTTTAAAAAAAAAACACCCTGTATATGTACCTGCTGCACTCCCCCCTCTCCTCAGGTCTACACGCATTACGTAACAAGAACAAGAGCATCACTTCAGGGACTGCCGTACATAGTACGGCTGGTACATAGGTACATAGTACGGTAAAATACTGGTTATAATTGAAATGGTACATATATTGTTTTTTTACGCTTAATATACCGTAGAAGTACGGTACTCATACCGTAAAAAGTACAAGTAACGTTAATTTACCGTACATCTACTGAAATTTTGCAATTTTTTTTTACAGTGGACATACGAACTGTGTCATCTGAAAGAGCTCTTTGTCCATATATAACACAAATGTTAAGAGAAGTCTGACTAGCATTTTTACCTAACTTGAAATAAAAGAGCGTAATAAGACGAAAATTAACTTTTTGCTTTTCCATCTGACCGTAATGTACATATCTGGATCATTATAAAAAAATCACTCCTTATTATCTGCCGTTTAATATCTAGACGAGACCATGATTCGCTTTGAAAAACTGCAGATCTTTCCGGATGACCCATTAGTTAATAAAAATGTAAGCATTGATATGTAAATGAATTTAACTATACACGAAAAAATAGCACATTTTTTTATTATTTGTCATGATATTTTTCCTGTAAATAAATTTGTTTATCAGTATTGAGGTAAAATATTAATTACTGAATATTTAACTAAAAGCCTCTTTCTAGTATATATATAACTTTAATCGAACTATTAATGTTTTTGCTAAAACATTTCATTAAGTATAATATAAAAACTTATTTCTCATTATTCAGATTGTAAACAAATTTAAATTTTGTAATAATACATGCAAAACAATATAAAAGAAACTAAAACAGATATATCATCCTTATCTCATTCTATTTTGATCTGCAGAATTTATTGAGTTCATGCTACTATGTATAACATGCAAATTTCATAAAAATATCGATTTATACTTTTTGCCTACATGAAGATTATGAATGATGAATATCGCTGATACTTCATTGTGATAAGATTTCTACGCTAAAAATGCTTATTTTTTTAAGCTAAAATATTCATTAATCTTTTTGTGTGTTTTGGTTTAGTAAATTTGTTACTATTTTGCTGTCGATAAATTTCATTTTTTAAATGTAATTTTATCGGAAACAAGTAACTTCATCTGACTCTCATATATAAGATAAATTTGTGAGTTTTCTGAATAAATTATAACTGTCATCTTATGATTTAAAAAATAATTGAGTAATAAATTTAAATTTTAGTAAAAGAAAAATCTATTGTTAGAAGGATTACTCAAAAATTAAGAATAAAATTAGCACGACAATGTATGGCTAAAAAATATATTTAACTTTATTCTTCAAAATTAAAAAAAATCTAATATTTATATGTAGAGAAGACAAAATATTCAAATTTAATTCATTTTAACTTTTTTCCATCTTTAGACAAACTAACTTACACCGAATAGTGAAAAAAAGTGAAACCCATTCGTTTTGTTGCATGTTTAGAACTGTAATAAAATTAAAAATAAAGGACACTTTCAAGCGCACGTAATTATATTTTATGGTTAGTTACTAAGCTTTCTATTTTTATAAGAAAATAGTAATTTATTTCATTTTTCTAAACCTGTATTTTTTTTCTTTAGACTTTGTTAGAAATGTCTGTTTAAGTGTCTTTGGAGAACAAAAAAAGATTCACTTACTGTTTGAAATAAAAAAAATTCTAGTATATGAAAAAAAAAAAAAAACTTTTAATCGAATATTAATGTTTATATTAAAACACTTCATTAAATTTATTATGAAAAAAATATATTTGTCATCACTCAGATTTTAAAGATTTTGAATTTTGTGATAACAATATGCAAAAAAAAAAAAAAGTAAAAAATAAATAAATAAATAAATAAATAAAAATATATAAAACATATATATTATCCGTATCTCATTCTATTTTGATCGGCAGAATTTATTGTTTTCATAACATGCAATTTTTATAAAAATATCGATTTATACTATTTGCCTTCAAGGAAGATTATAAATGATGGATATCGCTGATACTTCATTGTGATAAAGTTTCTACTCTAAAAATATTTATTCTTTTAAGCTAAAATATTCATTAATCTTTTTGTGTGTTTTGTTTTAGTAAAATTGCTACTATTTTGCTGTCGATAAAATTCATTTTTTAAATGTAATTTTATCGGAAACAAGAAACTCCATCTAATTCTCATATATATGCTAAAGTTGTGAGTTTTCTGAATAAATTATAACTACTATATTGTTATTATAAAAATAATTGAGTAATAAATAAAAATTTTATTAAAAGAAAAATATGTAGTTTGATGGAGTACCCAAACATTGAGAATAAAATTAGCATGACAATCTATGGTTAAAAAATAAAATTCACTTTATTCTTCAAAATTAAGAAAATCTTATATTTATTTGTAAAGAAGATAAAATATTTAAATTTAATTAACTTGAACTTTTTTCCCTCTTTAGACAAACTAGCATATCACGAATATTGAAAATAAGTGAAAACCCCTCCCTTTGTGGCATCTTTAAAATTCAAATAAAATTGAAAATAAATGACACTTTTGAAGCGCACGGAATTTTATATTATGATTAGTTACTAAACTATCTTTTTCCATAAGAAAACAGTAATTTATTTCATTTTTCTGAGCCCGTATTTTTGTTTTCTTTAGACTTTGTTACTCCTTTGGAGAACAAAAAAAGTTTCACTCACTCTTTAAAAGATAAAATTTTTATCTTTCATTTCATTTTTATTCTCATTTATACAGCTCGTTAAGAAGATGTAATACCACTGAAGAATACATGAAGCTCGTCAAGAAGATGTAATACCACTGAAGAATACATGAAGCTCGTTAAGAAGATGTAATACCACTGAAGAATACATGAAGCTCGTTAAGAAGATGTAATACCACTGAAGAATACATGAATTGTTCAAGTAGGAGAAATAATAAACATATTTTAATCCGCATATGTAATATCGATAGCTATTTATTTTCTGTGTTAATCATAACTGAAAATATATAACTTATATTGTTTCTGATATACGAAGAATCAACTCTATTTCAATATATTTATCAGTTTAAGTTATTTACGAGTATCTAATTTTATCATATTAACCAAACAAAATAATATACAGATTACTTTTATAAGATAATTAAAATCCTAATCCATTTTAAAATCAGAATCTTACTTATCAAAATACAAAATATTCTGAAAAGTATTTTTCTGAAACCAAATAAATATTCTACTTATAAAAATGCGCATTTCAAAATAATTTAAATAGGATTAATTTATAGCGAAGAACTATTTAATATCTATTAATAGTATTTTTTAGATTCTTTTAAACCTTATATGCGATTACTTTTGTAATTTTAAAATAAAAATAAGATATTTAAACAAAATTAACGTATTTTTTCTTAACAATTTTAATTTTATCTTAAGTGAAAATTATGATTTACATCACTTTAAAAATATTTTATGCATGAGATACTTATACACATGGTCTTAGACTCACTTGTACGTAAGCGCACTTCAGTAACTTGTAATGCATAAATGAGTATATTGCACTATTTGAAAATAAACACAGGTTTTTATATAAATAAGTTCTGAATCTGAATATATTTTGTTTGGGCTTTATGACTGCTTTGAAAAAAAAAATCTTCACTCATGCTTTAATAGATAAAAATATTGACATTGATTCCATTTTTGTTTCTGTACTTTATACATTGAGCTAACAAATTGTAAGACCACTTAAGAATAAGTAAATTGTAGAAAAAGAAGAAATATATACAAATTTTACTCCGTATATTTAAAAAAAAATTATAGTAAAATTCTTTGCATACTAAACACAATTTTACGAATATATTTGGGTGTTGTTACATAAAATCATGCTTATATAAATAAATACTTGAGTAGATGGACGTGTGCTTAAAGATGGTTAAAAAAATAAGTTCGTTGAAAGACTAATTTTGTAGTTATTTTTTCTTTAAATGCCATTTTTGACATATTTCAAGCTTCTTAACATATCGTTAGGGATTTTTTGCCTCATTTAATATGATTTTACATATTACAAAGTTCTAACTAAATTTACATTGCCAGGTTTACAATATCTATATTTTGATAGCTTCAGATTGATTTAATTAGTTAATAGGTTAAAAAGCATACATATATATATACTTAAATATAAATTAAAATATATATACTTACTTTAAAAAATAGAGTACAAATCTCAAAAATCAGTTATTTTACGTTATCTTGTATCTCTTATGCAGCATTGAAAGTAAGATTGTATTTGAAGTAGTTTTGCTATAAACTATAACAAAGATGTCTAGGAAGTAATTCCTTTTTTTCTGTATATATATATGAAATTCAATAGAACAACATGTCAAACATGCATTTGACACAGAAGTTTCATTTTATATTCTAAACACCCATTAAAAGCAAATGTACTTAACAGAAATACTTTCTGATTTTAAATTCCCATCTCCCCGTATATTTGACAAACATTATGATCAATTTAAGTTAATTTCTATGTAGATAGATTTATATATATATTACCACGTGCATGTATATGTTTGCTATTCATATTAAAAATTCAGTTTTCTCAAATATTCATTAAAAGTACAATTTGTCTTTTAATAACTACGCTGATGAGATCAATTTTGTTTGTAACTTAAAATTCATACACATTGAAGTAGCAGCTTTATAGTGTTATAATACCGAATAGATTTTAATGTATAAAGAATATACAAAATACATGTTATATAAAAGTACACGTTAATGAGAATAATTTTTTTAAAGTTCCATATATGTATATATATACTTAATTAATGAAAAATTATTACATTATTATTCAGTTAATTTTTTGTACACCAGGGCAATATATTAACTGTATTATGAATTAATTAACCATTCTGTATAGCAATGATAACGTATGGGAAAAAACAATTGTACGATGAAAGATAATTCGATTTCTTTAGCTAGCGCATCTGTAGGTTTCAGTATATAAACAATCAAGAAAATGGACTAATGAGATAATTTTTCGGACACAAATCCGAATAAAGTAATTTGTAGATACAATTTGATTAATTAAAAGAGCTAAAAATATACGTTTACATGCTCCTGTGTTTTTTTTTCTTTTATGTAGATAAGAAAGTGTTCAATAATCGTATAATTGAAACTATTTAATTAATTATGTACGATATATCTTTAGTCTAAAATCTCATTCTTTTTCTGTGCTCCCGTTATCTGAAAAATATGTATGGTTAATTAATATTTTCCTCTAAATGCGTTGTTTAAATTAAAATATAAATGCCGGAATAATCATTTTATATTTATATTTATATATCTAAAAAAATACTTTTTAGTACATAATTAATCAGAATATCCAATGATTTATAATTATAAAAAATATCCGAACAATAATTTTCTATCCTTTGACAGTTTTAGATCTTCGTGATCTTCATGTTTAAAATAATATCATGTAATATAAAAAAATAGCTGAAATTAATGTAAAAGATAAAATAATAAAAGATCAATCTGAAGATATAAGATTGATATTTTTTAAATTTCATATCAAAGTTAAAAAATATTAAGATCACAAATTTTTTAATTAGGAGCTTAATCAGTGAAAAAAGAGCTGCTTACATTTCAAACATTTCATTCGTATCAGCAAACTTACAATCCTCTTTAATAAAAAGGTACGTGTTGCTGACGACTGGGATTTTCGCTTATCGTTGCCACAGAATTGTCTCGAAAAATGAAACATTTGAAATTACTGAAAAAATTAATTGCTCGAAAAGTATTTGTCAGAAAATTGTTGGACAAACTGCGTTAGAAAGGTAAAAAATTGTATTTTTCTTGATATAAATTTCAAATCGAATGATTATGCCGTTTTTCAAATATTGAATTTCTAAAATTACCAAATTTCACAATGGAGTTTATTGAGTGAAAACTTCACGCTTGAAAAAATAATAATAACAGCAATGTATCAGCACGAGTCACAAATTTTAGTAACCGTATTATTCTGTTAAAATATAAAAGTGAATTATGATGTCACGAGTGCATGATTTTTATTAATTCTCGACAAATACTAGATGCACCATTTCTTTTTAGTTGTGAATAATTCCGGTTAATTAACGTTATTAAAAAATGTAGCTATAAAACATATAAATCAATGGAAAGCGGTAGGTAATAAATTGTAAATGTAATAATAAACTGGATTAAAAAAACATAACTTAGTGAAATAAGTAACCGTTTTTATTATTGTTGTTATTTTAGGATATTCCAGGTAAAGGTACAGATTACTTTAAAATACAAGGTTAAATTCCCCGATATATTTCGTTTGATTCAATGTTCTTTTGGAGAAACCGACCAGCGCAGCGGGCGTAGTCTGCTAGTAATACATAAGAATGTACCTTTTTTTTATAATCCCAATCATTTTGTTGAAAATAAATTTTCAAAACAGAGTTAAGTACATGTCTTTTAATGCTAAAAGGTGTAAACTAAAAACATAATGTACAGTAAAATAACTTTTATTAGATTGTTGATATGTTTCAGCTCACTCCAAGCCATTATAAAAAACAAATGAGAATATTCTATAATCGCACGGTCTTTGAAGTTATTATTTGAAATTCTATCATTTAATGTTTATGTACTTTAGTTACAATAGTGAATAGTGAAATTTGTACAACTCGAATCATTAAAGTGAGAACAATCAGCAAAAATATCTCCATAATCTGATTTTTTTTTTTTTTTTTAAGGATATGAAAAATGTTTCTGTGTATGACTTTTACCTTAGTTTTCGGGATATATGATACCAATATTTTTTTTAATCCTAAATTCTTGTTCATTTTTATCTGGGTAATTCTTTCTTAACTTTTGCAAAAAAAACTAGCTTCTTTCTGAAAACGATTAGAAAATAAAGTGCGAAGTCGAACCAAAATTACCGATATTTCTTAATGTTAAAGCTCCATTGTTGTAACTTATGCATTTTTATCTCAATGTTTTCCGCATGCATACATTGTGATTTACGATACAGTTTGACTTTTTTAGAAGCGCACTTTTACGTATGTAACAGCCACTTTTTTTTTTTTTTACGAGTGCCAATTAGGAGTAATTTTAGGAGTTTATAGGTGGCCAAATTGCATCGTACATTATTTGTTAAAATTCATTTTTTAAATTTTGATGGAGGGGGGGGGGTCGGTAATAATTTAAATATTGCGTTAATGTTAAATTTATATAGATCTGGCGCCCACTGGCGGTGGAAGTTGGGACTAAAAATTTTTTGGTGCACCTGCTGTACGGTACCGTAGGCAGTGGGGATTCATTTCGGAGGTTCGTTGAGAAAGAGCTTTGTTTATAACAGAATTAACCCCCTGGTGCTTGAAGGTGAATCTAAAAGATGATTTAATCATTCGAGGTTCATTTGGAATAATCGACCAACAAAAGCGAAGGTGGTCTGCTAGGATTGTAGTAAACAATTTAAACTAAATGCAGTAGGAGTTGATTTCTATAAGTAATCTATTGTACAATAAAAATTAAAAAGGTAAAAACACATGATACACGTCTTTTCAATCATTGTTCATTTCATAAAATGTAATGAATTTTCAATTACATTTTTAGTACTTATACCCACAGGAATTTGGAATATAGTGTACAGCTCATAGTGCAAAATTTTATTTATGAGTCAGTTAAATTAACTTTTTACATTTAATTATTAAGTATCTAGACTTAATATATTATCTAAAATTTTCTTTCCCCTAAACAATAAAATATTTCGAACACCTTTCGAAATTCATTTTTTTTTTACATTATTATCTTTTCTGTCTACTAAATATACTTTAACACTATTGGTACATTTTTATTCTAATAATGAAAAAAAATATTTTTCGTTTAATAACTCCATGCAAACACTGATATATAAATATTTTTACTATCTAACTTGTCAAAACGTTGTTGCGTATTGGAAAAATGTTTCTATTGTGATTTGTTCAGAATTGGGTAGACGAAACTATTGAAAATCGAATAAAAGACGGTTTGAAAGACATTAATAATTGTCGTAGAAAATGTTTTTCAAAATTATTGGCAACTATATCCGTAAAAATATTACTCATTGATTTTTTATTGATTTTCTTCTCTCAAAGATATTGAACAAAATGTATCTACGTGTTAAGTTTATAGCAAATTTCTGTAAATATGCAATGAAACCACAAACCATTGGGACATGACGATTGTTGTGGTGCTCAGCATTTTGACGGTACAGAGAAGTATCTCATTAATTGTAGTTTAAACGGTTATATATATATATATATATATATATATATATATATTACCATGATATTGTAACTTGTGTATGAAGTTCAAAATTAGTTTACTTAAAAAAACAGCAACAACAAAAAAACAAGATAGCAAGTTTTTTATTAGCAGCTTGGTCAGTGAAAAAATACCTGCTACATTTCAAACATTTCATTCATATCAGCTGATTTACATTGATTCATAAGAATGCATATATTGTTTTATAATCCCGTATCCGTCTAGTGAAAAATAATATCCAAACAGAGTTAAAGCATTGAATAGTGAATTTTAAGCAATTCAGATCATTAAAGTGTGCACAATCAGCGAAAATATAACCGTGGTCTTATTTTGAGCTTAATTTATTTTCCCTAAGTTTTAAAAATATTTTTTATGACTTTTTACTTTATATTTAGGGATATATATATATCAATATTCTTTTGTACTAAAAATGTCGAATACATCAGTCTTTATTTCAGAGGCAATTATTTATAGATTCATATAAATTAAAAGAAAACATGTAAAAGTAATTCAAGTTAAATTTTGGGGGTTTGTTGGCTGATTGGTATATACCTTAGCAAGATATTTTAAAATATATTGTAATAATATTTTTAAATTAAATGCAGTAAGAGCTGACTTATATATTGTTGGGACGCGGTATACCATCATTAGCGTCCTAACATTGCAAGCTAATATTCGAATATTTAGCGCAGTAACCCATTTTCTAAATGCAGTTTAATTTTTTATAAAATCAACCACTGACACAATAATTAATGTGTTTGAACTTTTGCAATCGTGAAAGGCACGAGAACATTAAGAAATATTAATTCAATTGATCATATTTATTAACTGTTGTCAATTTACACTAATGAGTGTAATCTCGAACATTTCACGCAAAACCAAGCCAACAGGATCCCATGAAATACAGCTAGCAGACAGTTGTAGCCAATTTTGTCAGTTTGAAATAATGTTCTTGGAATATAAATTCATACGACTTAAATTTACCTTTTACCTGCAGACCATCCGGTCTCTGTTCCCGAACGAGACAGACAGAAGCTTTCCATAATATGTAAATTTTGATCTAAGTCTGGAGTATATATGTTACGATTGGGCCAGCGTCCTAAGAGGACACAAAAAATAACCAACCAAACTAAACTAATGTCCTGTATATTATTATTATTATAAATTTGTATTTTGTATGTAAACTGTTGTATATATTTTTAAAGTATGCATTCGAACTTTGCTTCGACACTCTAGTAACTACTTTTCGATCATATCTACGTTGTCTCTAGATTTAATTAAAATATTATCCAAAATTTCATTTTTTCCCAAAGAAATCAAATATTGCAAACAACTTACGATATTTATTTCGTTTCTTTTATGATATTATCTTTTCTGTCTACTAAAAATACTAACCTTTGGTACTTTTTCATTTTCATAATGATAAAATTTTATTTTTCGTTTAAAAATTCCATATACAATCACTGAAATATAAATATATTTATTATATAATGCTTGAAAAAAAAGCTACGCATTGGAAGAATTTTTCTTTTGTGCTTTGTTCAGATTTGAGTAGACGAAGCTATTGAAAATCGAATAAAAAGCGGCTGTATAAAGACATTAATAATTGTCGTATAAAATGTTTTTTAAAAAATATTGGCAATTATTACTTATTGATTTTTTTATTGATTTCAATCTCTCAAAGATATTGAACAAAATGCATCCTCATGTTAACATATTATTTTTAATAGAATTTTTGTGTAAATATGCAATGGAACAGAAATTCATTGGGACATGACAATCGTTGCCTTCAGAAATGTGACGGTACAAATAATCTTCTCATTAATTGTAGTTAAATTGGTTATATTATTTTTTTAGCATGATATTGAAGTTTGCTTATGAAGTTTAACTTTAGTTTACTTAAGAATTGAGATAATTTTGTTTTACAATACATTCATTGATAAAAGAAGCATTTACCCTTCAGTTCTCGCGTATGATATACAGGAGCAATTTAATTTTATTTTCGATCAGAAGATTTATTCTCTAAATAATACAAACCTACGTAATTTTAATGTTCATTTTAAACTTGGTTATACGATAAGACACATTTTCATGAGTACAGCATATATATCCCATAGAGAAATTAAGGTTTTTATAAAAACAATCACGAATTTCACCAAATCTTTTGCAGTAATTTGCAGAGTTCTTATTATAAAAGAATGTTTTTTTTCAGAAAATATGACTAATAACATTGTACACAATACCCCGCAATCAGAAATAAAAAAATAATAAATATTGGATGAAAAACGAGCAGGTTTATTAAATAATGCTTCACTGCGCATGCGCGAATGTTATCAAAATATAATGTACATAATAATTTACCCAAATGTATAGAGCAACTTTTACGAAAGTCTCAAAAACAATACTTGAAAATTCTGAAAGTGATCGTCTATAGAAAAAGTTCGAAATCCGTTGTTACCAAAATGAAGCAAAAATATGAGGTTTTGGATCCAAAGAATGACAAGTACAGAAGTATTTCTTAAGAAATACTTGTCTACTTGTCATCATTTGGATACAGCCCCTGATCTTTTTGCTTCTTTTTGGGAACAACGAATTTCGAGCTTATTCTATAGACGACCACTTTCAAAATTTTCAAGCTATGTTTTTGAGACATTCACAAAATTTGCGCTATATATTTGGGTAAAATATTATGCACATTACATTTTGATCACATTCGTGCATCCGAAGTGAAACATTATTTATTAAACCCGCCTTTTTTTCATCCAATATTTCTTATTTCTTATTTCTGATAGCGGGGTATTGTGTACAATGTCGTTAGTCATATTTTCTGAAAAAAACAACAACATTATTTTATATTAAGAATTCTGAAAATTATAAGCAAAGTACTTAGTGAAATTCGGGATTGTTTTTATAAAAACCTTAATTTATCTACGGGTATATATGCTGTACTCATAAAAATGAACACAGTTTATTACAATAAGCCTCTTAATCATGTGCTACAGTTTCAATGCTTAAGGGGCATTACTTTTTACAGGGTTATTCAAAATATAATCTATTTTATTCAATTTGTTGACGGTTCCCAATGGGGTTTTTGGAAAAATTTTCACGGAAATATATGACACCAACCATACTGTTTACATGCCTGAAGTTTCAGGATAATCCTTCATATATTTTTCTAGATATTGCCCTTTCACTCTTTTTCATGGGTGTTCGTATTATTTTGTCACCCATCTGTATATATATATATATATATATCAAGTTGTCTGTCTATTCATATCTTTTGATATTATAAAATACAAACATCAGAAACACCTTTAACAGAAACTTTTTTTAAAAGATAGAATATTCACATCTAGTTTTCATGTGATAAAAGAACCACTATTACTGGATCATATTACAGTCAGAAATCATTCTAGACATTCAGATTGGATTCTATTTATTTCTTCAGTACAAATACGAAAGAAATACTTGAATGTTTTCTAAATATAAAATTTTATTGCCTAAAGTACGTCCAATAAATATTCGAAAAGGTTTTTGTTGCAAATGCGCTTCATGTGGTTTGATTTTTTTCCAGCTATTTTAAAAATTTTGTTCCTATATTATATTATTATCAATGACTGTAGATATTTTTAGATATTGTTCACATTTTTAAATAGTGGACAATAATTAAGTAATAATATATTAATAATAATTAAGTAAATTTGTGCTTTTTTATTATAAAATTAAAAATATATGCATTATTATTTTGAATAAGTTAAGCCATATTTTGTAAAGCAATATTAAATAAAATAGATCTCTGAATCGCGTGAAATGCTTTTTACACTGTTTTTCGTACATTTTTTCTAAAAAAATGAATCCTTATACCACACCAAATTCCTTTTGTTAATCTCCATGCACATAGATATGTCAGGTTTGCTATAAAATATATTAAATTAGATTGACTACATTTTATGTAATGTGACTGAAATCTATTCATATATATAAAAGACAAATATTAGTATTATGAAATTTATCCGTATCTATTTATTTAAAAAAACTGATAAATTCCGTCAAATCCATTTCATCGAAATCGATTTTCCAATAGCTTAAAATTTACTATTTTCGAATCTTTCACAACCAGAAATCATTTTCGATATTTCTATTTATGTCTCCAGTACGGACACGCAAGACATAATTTAATTTCTCAAAATATAATTTTTTTTCTCAAAATTTTACTACCGAAAGTACTGAAAATGCGTTGAAACGTGCTAGATATGATGAAAATAAAACAAAAAATTATATTCATTGGGCATGAATTTTAATTTTTTTAGTAGACTTAAAAGAAAAATACATATCCCACGCTATAAAACTACTTACTTCTTAAATTTTCAAGTATTTTCATCATTCATATCATGTTTTAACTTATATTTATAACTGCAGTACATACACCACAGAAATACTTTAATTTCTTTAAGTACATAAAAAAAATGTCGAAAGCGCGTCCAAGATATGCTTGAAAAAAATCGAAAACATTAACTCGTTTTCATATTTAAAAAAAAAAAAAACAATTTTTGTTTAGAAAATTTAGTATTTTCCTAATTTTATTGTTTTTGTACACTTTTCATATACAAATGATATATTCAAAATTATCAAATTCCTTTTAACCTAAAATTTATTTTTCTCATTCACAGCACGTTTTTGTTAAATCCATTACATTAAAACTATTACCATACATGTTATCTATAGTTTCACACCTGTTGCTATTATAAAAGACATATATCATAATGCAGGCTTTATGATTAGCCGTTTAAGAAAAAAAAAATATACAGTCATTGAAATCTAATTTTTTGGAACTAACAAAAAATACATTTCTGATACTTACTACATTAGAAACCATTCGTAAAATAAGATTGGATTGTAAGTGTGTCTGCAACACAAATGCGAAAGAAATGCAGTCAAATTGACAGGAGGGCAATTCCATAAAAGTGTCAACTTTTATAAAAAAAATTAATAATTTTTATAAATTAAGTTAAAAAATATATTGAAATATATTCCCAGTTTTAAAATTAATGTTTTAGATTGAAAACGCGTTTAGGTTATAGCTGAAAAATAAAATATTTGCAGTTTTCTGCAAATAGTATCTTTAAAAAAACTGTGAAAAACAATGTAATTGTTGTTTATTTTGTATTTTCTTAATAAATAAATGCATGTAGTAAAATATTTAATGGTTTACAATATTCTTAAAGCCATATACTTGTTAATAATGCATGCAAAATAAACTACGTAATCGTGCTCGATATGCTTTTCAAAAAACTGCCACATGTGAATAGTTATATAATTTCTTATGATCATTCTGGGTAATAACAAATATACAAAATTTATTAGTTTAGTCGATTTTATTTTAATAAATGTTTAAGAAACTTTCCATAATTCCGTCACAGTCATTCCGTCACGTCAAATGATAGTTAATAACTACAACTCTAGAACAAGTAGATTGCTCTAAATTATAATTTTATATTGCTTATGCATCATATTTAAGATACGTATTAGTTTAAAAACTGGATGGGGCTTCTTAATTCACAAAAGTTTCCAGTTTTAAATACCAGGTTAGAGTCATGTTAGCAAAAATGTCATTCCGTCACACTATAAGAAATTTCTAACATATGAATGAAAAAAATAGCTAAAAAAATGTTTCATATATATGTTTTTAATCTTTTAATCATTAACAGTCATGTGCAAACTGAAAAGTCAATTTTTATTTGAAAATAGCTTCAAGGAAATTGCTTTAACTTAATTCAATATCTCAAAATGTCATTCCGTCACATATGGAATTGTCCAGGACGTTTCGGTTCAATCTGAGAACGAATTTTTTACTATACCGTAAACAATAATGAATATATATTAAGGATATTTAATATAGAACTAACTTGCTGTATGCAAAAAGCGAGAAAATCAATGTAACGTGGTATAAGTATACAGTAAGCAGATCGTTGGGCTTCACGTAATATCAATTGTATTTCGAAAAGTAGATCATCTAATTTAGAAGTGATTCAATGTGAATGGTTGACACTTCCATGACTTTTAATAATACAATATCACGCGATGTTGTGAAAATGTACATCATCCTCATTCAATCAGTGATAAATTAGGGGTTCCACTTTTCGAAATGTAGTTAGTAGTTAATCTTATGTACGATGCACCAACCGAATTACCGTCCCTTTCTAGCTTTAAAAAAATGTTTCTTAGTATCTTGTACACAACAAGGAATATCTGATCTAAATATCTTTAAAATATCTTCATTACTATTAATGTTGGGACCACAAACACGGGCTCATATTGAAATGAAGTAGCCTGTAATTTTCACTGAATCAGTAGATTGGTATCGTTGTTTCCTAAAAAAAATTGTTTGTTGTAGTATACTTTACCACCCTTTTCTTTCCCTATCATTTTCAAATTTTCTTGCATATACATGGTAATTAATAAGTAAGTATACAACTTCCAGATGCTGTAAAACAGGAAACGTTTAAGGCACGTTCCCCAGATCCAAGCCCTAAGTTAGGTATACTCATAGTTTTTTTTCCGCTGCTGTGCAAAGTGACATAGGCGATAGCTAGAGTGTCACGTGGATATCATTAGAAATGGCTGCGTCTGCAGTGGAGAAAGCAATTCGTGTTCTGGAATTGAGAAAAATCAACATCTGCCACCATTGTGTAACGGTAATTTCGAGCACGATTTTTAAAAGAACCTCTAACGAGAAAATCCATTTACGATAAGTTTAAAAATTTTGAAACTACGAGCTGTTTGTGCAAAATGAACTGAAATGATTACTGGTTTGGTGTGTGTCATGTGACTGATGATGTACACATATATGTTTTAAACCAATAATAAATGCATTTTCTGGTTAGAGGTTCTTTTCCAAATCGTGTTCGAAGATGCCGTTGTACAATGGTGGCATGCTCCGTTTTGCTTAATTCAAGAACACAAAATGCCTTCTCCACTGCAGATGCACTCATTTCAACTGATATTCGTTTGGCACATTAGGTATCGCCTATGTCACTTCGTACGCCAGCGGGAAGAAACTTTATGAGTACACCTACCTTATTGCTTGCATTTGGGGAACGTGCCTTAAACTGTTCCTGTTTTACAGCATCTGGAAGTTGTATACTTACTTATGAATCACCCTGTATATAAATATTAGATTCAAAACTATTACGTAACTTAACTATCTACCATGTTATCCGTTTCTTCATATTATAAAAGTCCAATCTTAGCAATATTAAATTTATTATAAACTGTTTATAAAAAAATAACGAAGACCAATTTTCTTTTGCTAACAACAATGGTATTTCTGAATCATGTTACCGTCAGAAATCATTCTTGACAATAAAATTGGATTCCATTCATTTCTGCAGTGCAAACACGAAAGAAGTACTCAAGTTTCTCAAAAAAGAAAAAAGCTTTAGTAAAATTTTATCTCCCGAAATTGTGTCCAAGAATTTATTGCATTTCTAACATTTTATAATGCTTACTTTTATGTTATGCAATGTAAAGATAATTTAATATTTTACTGTTGTAATTTAAATATAAGTATAGCACATAATTTTAAAAAGCTTGCAATAAATGATGCTAAAGTGTGATACGAAATAATAAATCTATTATACTTATTTTTTTTTTATTCTCATTTCATTCTAATTATATAATAAATAGATTTGTGTTATGTTTATTTATTTATTCACTTTTTATTCTAATTATATAACAAATATATTTGTATTCTATTTAATAATATGATAAAGTCTTTCATCGTACAAGGTCAAATTAATCTCTTCCATTTTTTTTCGGACATTAACGTTTGTACCAGTTTTCACATTAAATATGTTACATCTAAATGATTAAATGGTGTTTCTTTCTAAACATCTAAGACAAACGACAGAATTACTAAAATTATCAGTATCTATTTACTGAAAAAATATATAATTCTTTTAAAACGAAATGTTCTTTAGTTTATAGAAATGGTGATCCAATCACAGCCAGAAATCATTCTCTACAATAAATATGAAATCCTTTTATATCTGTAGTGCAAAAACGAATGATATACTCGAAGTTCTCTAAATATAAGACCTTTTTAAATATTTATGGAGGAAAGTGTTTCCAAGAAATAATTATTGAAAATTATTTTGTAACAAATGTTCTTTGTGTCAGTTTAATTTTCACAAGTTTAATGATTTGCTTTCATGTAATGGAACGAAAATGAAAATATATAATTTATGAGTACTAATACTAGGTATAATAATTGCGCAGAACTTCAAAGAATGATAACCAATAATTGATACGGAAACTATCACATTTTTTAATCAACTCTTCCATTATTTTGTACAGTAAACAAACGAAATTATGCCAAATAAATATAGAAATACTGCGAGCTTAAATCTTCAAAAATATGTATAAATTATTTGATGAAAACAAGTAACCTATATAAATTTTTCTTCTGTCCATAAATTAAAGAATAATTGCAAATTCTAATATTCGCATTCAAAAGTTAAATGAGAGTTGTCAAAATATACTGGTATAAACGGCAGGTTTATCACTTTGGTACTACTATAAAACACGGCCATTTAATGCGGCGTCACTGTAACATCATATATACTCACGTGTCACATGTATTTCGTGCCATTCAGAGACCCCTTGTGAAATGACAATGACCTATTCTTTATCTGTCACCAGGCTATGATTTGCCAAAATACAATGGTACATGAAATGCAAATGATTATTTATCGGTCATCAGGTAATATTACAATGACATCATCAGAAGATGTTACAATAAAGGCAACTGAAGACTTTTAGGCCATGTGAAACCATTATGATTTGCAGTGAATCCTCAAATAATGTCATCAATAATCCCAAATAATGTTATCAGGTGTTTTCAGTATGACATCACTTGGTGATTTGCCAAAATGCATTGGATATGATTCTTTATCAGCCATCAGGTGTCATTACAATGAAATCGTCAGATGATGTTAAAATAAATTCAACTGAAGACTCTCGGGTAACCGCTAGAGAGCTTCACTGTGAAATAATTATGCTATGCAGTGAATCTTCAAATAATGTCATAATCATATTACATTGTGTCACAAAGCAATGGTAATGTAACTTATCAGACTACTGACAAAGTGATTGTCATCTGAAAGTTATCAGGTGAATTCAGTATGACATGACTTGGTGATTTGCCAAAATGCAATGGCCATGGTGACTTCACCGTGGAGTTAACTAATGACGATCACCTGAGAGTCATCGGGTAACTTTAATGTAGCGTCACTAGGTAACTCCTCACAGAGCAACGATCACATTTATTTTTTAATGGTGTCAAGGAATGGCGTTCAATTGAGATGCTAAATGCAAAAACTCAAAGCTATCCCATTTTGATCACGGTGGTGATTGTGCCACTTGTGATTTTTGTGGCGCCATATTAACATCACATCTACAGCTCTTCTATTAGGATAATTACTATTTGCTACACCTTTCGTTTCCGTCAGTTTCTTTTGTCTACTCACAACGAAATGCTGTGCAAATAAGGAGGATATTGTGCTTATAATTAATTTCATAGGCACCAGTGCATTATTACAACATTTATTTGGAGAAAGTACTTCAAATTCTAAATTTCAGTTTTTGTAAGAAGTCTTACTATATAAGGAATACAAATGTCAATTAACTAATTATTATTGCATTATATGTTGTAATTTTTATGGTTTCAGTTAAGAGCCTTTTCGTTTATAAGAAGTTGAAGAAACTAAATAATACAGATTCATTAAATTTTGTTCATTCACAAAATTTTAGAATACAATGATATGGAGTAAACAATGCTTTCATTTTATTTTAACATATTTTTATTGTTTGGAACCGTAATAAGAAATTTAGAAAATAACAAATATTGAAGTGGAGTTCTTCAGGTAATGCATTTAAAAGTTAGTGTGTTTTTTTTTTTTTTTTTTTTGCTTTAAAAATAATACATATCTTCATAATATTTGTATAGATCAAACCAATATAAAAAAAACAGCATTAATACGCATATCAGTTTTCAATATGTAATTGCGTAATTTGCTTTTAAAGAATAAATTCGAAGCTATGTATTCAATTATATTTCTATTTTAGGTAATGATTTTATATACATGAACAAACTTATTTTCTAAAATGTCTTCGCAATTTTCTCAAATCTTATATCTACCTAACTTTAATTTAAACTTTGGCCAATTCGTAAATCTATTTATAAATGAATCATCTTACTTAAAAAAATTATTTAAATACAAATCAGTATAAGTTCTCAAAATTTGACTTACATTAACAAATATTTAAAATTATTTTAAAAAACATTTAATTGTGAATATTTTAATGTGTGTAATAAAATATCGTGAATTTTCGTTTTTGTTTTCCGAGATGTCGGGACGTTACAGTCAACAAACATTCAAAAGGTTTTAAATGAAACTTGTTTTAATAATTTTACTAAATTACTAAGCACTAATTATATGATAACAACTGTATAATTTATAAGTTTTTTCAAGGGATGCGTACCGGAAAATCAGTTTTTAATTTAAACATATTGGAAACGTGTTAAAAGCAATAGTGTAAAAAATGATGGATTTTTTTTTAATCTGTTTTGGCTTCTAATTGATAGGATAATAAAATAATTTTAAAAATTGATGTTCCAGGGTATAATTAAATGAAGGTCCACATTTGGGATTCAATTGCATAAAAAGTTCAAAATTTTAGAAAATCATTGTAAACATTAGCTTCTGTTTAATTTTAAAAAATATTTTTCTAAATAAAACATAATTAAATATTATTTGTTATTTCTTTCAAAGTATTAAATTAATTAAATAGTAAATATCGAAAATTTAAAATAATTTTTGTCGTAAACTATATCTAAGAAATTACCTGGAAACTTAAATTTTATTACTATATTTTTTACTTAGTCTGAAGAATTTCAAAACAATTGTTTTACAAAATGCATAAATAAACTTTACACATAACTCTTGTTTTTCATTTACATCCTTTCAAACGACACTTAGACGTATTTTTGGTGTCTACAAATATTGACAAATGTCCTACATTGTCAAGACGGATTTCCTTATAAGGTATTTTAACATTTTTTCTTTGTTTGTTTGACATTTCTCCTTCCTCAAGAGAGCTTGAATTAGAACGAGGCCTAACTCTCTGGGGCGTTATATAATTTCTTCCTTCAAACTAGATCAGAGATGTAGCAATATACATCCTATATTCTATTAATGACATGTTTTACTTACCCATCATACATAGTATAGGGTAAATCTTGTAATCGTTTTGAAAATCGAAAAAAAATTGACGGATTTACACGTTTCAGACACTGGATATTCCGAAAAATATATTTTTAGAAAAAAATATTTTGCCGCCCGTTTGTCTGTGTGTCTGTGAACGCTCTATCTCCCTAACAAATTGAGATAGAAACTTGAAATTTGGTATGTACTTAGTATGTAATAATGGGAAGATGCTTATTGTATTTCAGTAACCTCGATTATCCGGAACTATTTTTTTCGGACTCTCGAAATATTCGTTCTGATAAAAGGTATATAAAAAATTTCGAAATTGTTTATTTTAAGGAATGAATATAAAAGACAATAAAAAAAAACATCGATTTTGCATACAGAATTAAGTCGATCAGATAATTAGTTGCCGAGATATTTGTATTCCTATTTTCAACACACTTCGATTTTTCATGACCCTGTATTTCATTCAAATTTCAGTTCAAAGATATATTTTAATTATAAATGAGACTCTTAATGCGACGCAGTAAACCGTTATTAATAGGTTTATCAATTTTGGAGTCCAATTTGGATGTTTCTTTTACGCAATTCTGTAATAGAGCATTTAAAGTTTATGACGTCATCAAGCCACGATTTTATTCGAATTGCTATGCATTTTGTAAACAGTTTACACATGTTTTATTTTCATATTTTATATCATGCATATCCACGATGTTTAAGTATTACGGTGGCCCCCAACGACTAGTTTTTTGTCGTTATCGCTTTATTACAGCACGCAGCAAAAGTTTAGACAATGGTCGATTACGCTTCTGTACTGAGAAGTATGTAACGAATTGTTGCAAGTCAACTGCCATATATTGCTTGTGACTTATCCTTTATTCACAAACAATAAATTTTAAATTATACACTTTAGATAATATATAATGACAAAAAAACAAAATTAACATTGTTGCAAAAATATAGACAATCTCTATATTTACATTAAAATAACCATAAATTATAATCGAATTGCACCTCCATTCTTTGCAATTAGTTCAAAAATGCGACTTTCCATTGTAGAAATTAAATCCTGCATCACTTGGGGATCTATTTCGTACCAAGCACGTTCAACAGCAGCTCGAAGTTCATTAAGAGAGGAGTATTGTCGAAAATTTGCATAAACCTTACAAGACATGATGCCCCAAAGGTTTTCGATTGGGTTCAAGTCAGGGCTACACGCGGGCCAATCGAGAACAGTAATATTTTGAGAGTTAAACCAAGTTTTTGTTTTGTATGCAACATGAATGGATGCATTATCTTGCTGAAATACATACTTTGGACCAGCTAAAAGTTCCCCAAATGGTTGTAAATTGTTCTCCAATGTATGTATGTAGTCTTGCGCTGTTTGGCGACCACTGAGGAACTCTAGAGCTACTTGACGATTAAAGCAAAATGAGGCCCAAATCATTAAAGAGCCGCCACCTTGTTGTCGACTAAAGAAAGTCATAGGCTCTTTACGAAAGTCGTTGCCAATAATATGCCCACCCATCCAGACCATCCAAATTCCACTTCTTTTCGTCACTGAATATCACAGTACACCACTGGGGTCCATATGACATATGTTTACGAGCCCACTGCATTCTTGTCAGTTTGTGGTGAGATTTCAAAGCTGGCTGTTTTTTCATTTTCCTATAAACTAATTTACCTCTTTCCTTAATTCGCCTACGAATAGTATCTGTTGATACAGAAAGTACTGACTCACTTTTAATCTGACTAGCACTCATCATTTGTGTAGATGCTATGACAGCAATCTGTCATATATATAAATGCTTTCTTACATTTTATTTATTTAAATCAAACCCCTCTTAATTTTAAAAGCTTTCCAAATTCTTCCATTCCCCTGTATATTAATAATCCTTTTTCTCTCTGTTTTATTTCATAAAATCTCAGCAGTAATCTAAATATTAAGTTATACGAATTCATTTCTGGTTCAGTAAATAATTCTTTTCATTTAAGCATTCTTTTGCCGTTACAATAATTGAATAAATAAAAGATAAATAGTAGTTTCTACATCACAGTTAGATATCAAGATTTATTGTAAAAAGGAAATTAAGAACTTTATTTATTACTTTTAAATCTATTTTTATAATTATCCTTATTGTTCATAAAACAATCCACATGTAATTCATTTTCACTCTTTATTCATTTAACCTTGAATTGCATCTCTGTGTGTAATCAAATTATAGCAATATGTATATAAAATAAATATGCCTATTTATAGCTTCTAAAATAAGCATAATAATAATTATTTTTTGATCTCTCATAAATAATCCAAAAATAATTTAACTTCTATTTCAGAGTCATTAATCTTGCAAATGTTGACAGTTCAAATTATAGCAATAAATTATATCCAATAAATATACCTTCATCTCATTTAAAACAACGTTTTCCTTTTCTAACTGTCAAATAGATTATCCTTAATATATGCTTTTTTTATGTTTGCTTACTCAGAAAAATAACGGTTGTTCTTGCTTTACTGTCAGTAGCATCTTCCAATCAAAATAATGGGTGATGATATCAATTGCTAAATTTAGATCAACATGTCCAAATGTGGTATCTTTTCTGGCTCAGAGGCAAATAATTATTTTAATTTACTGGAAATTCCACACCCAGCCAAAATTATCTTGTCTTTTCGAATTCTAACGCCAAAATAATGTATTGAGTAATGTGTTTTGGCACCAATTTTGTTCGCCAAGTAATGTAAATCTCTGGCAATAATGTTATATGATTTCTCACTCTATCTTTGAAAACTCACTGTGTGAGTTGCTGCTTCTGCTGGCTCCTGCTAAGAGACACCTCTCCTATACTATACTATATGATCATGGTAAAATTAATAAAAGCATTGAATTTTTATTTGTGGAGTTTTTTAAATTGAAATTAATGAACCTGGAAAATATTTATATAATTTAAAAGAGTTTCTTCTACCTCAACAATTTACAACTTCACAGAATTTGGTGAACATGCCAGGATTTTTTCTTCATACTTAAAAAAAAAAAAAAAAAACCTCTCAACTTTAATAAATGGGAGAGGTGTCTCGCTTTCAAGCGCCTTCTTCTGTCTGGACATATTCAACCTGCTTCATCATGAATGATTCTTCAAGTGCTGAATATCGACGGCCTGTTTTCTGTGATGCTGCCACTTTTAAATTCTCCCGACTTGTCTGTGCCTAAATCGGATTTTTGTTTTCTCCAACTCATCAGTGCCTAAAGTTTTCCTGCTCGTCTGTGTGTATCTGTTCAAGTGGCCCTGCGTCAACCTGTGTAAAAATAGTCTTCAAATTTCCCGTGTGTATGTGACAGATATATAAAAATATGAGTGCACTGCAAGTGATAAAATACTCAGAATCGTTTATCAGTGCTCCATAAGTTAAATTTAGCCATTTCAACTTTTCAAGAAAAAGTGCTCTGAATGTTGTGAAATATTTTTAAGTTTTTTTCCATCTGTTTCAAGATTATAGTGAATTGAGCCAACATATATTTGTGATTTATTGCTTCGAAATTCTTTTCAAGTAAAAAAAAAAATGTATGCATCGTTCTCAAAGGATTTTTAAAAATATATATTAATTTTCATCAAGTTGTGGGGATTATACGTGATAAATACTAGTTTTGTCTGTTAAGTGATACGCTATTTCAAAGTTTTTGGAATCGAATCGGCGGTCTTCACGAAGGTAACTCAAAACAATTCATTTTTCGTATGTAAAAAAAAAAATGATAGATATGAACAATTGAAACTTTTTTCGTTTTAAAAATTTCCAGTTTATTCATTTTTTATTAAATTTCTTGCATTTATTAAATCACATTTAATATCTAATTTATTAAAGAATATTTTTTATATTTTATATTTTACCTGTTTACCTTTATTGATAAATTGTGATTTAGATATTATGCATTTAAAATATAAAAAATTTATTAATGCCTTTTCATGTCTAAATTATATAAATTATTTATCCAAATAAAGCAAGTACGTAATTTGTCCTTAATTCCAGTGTTTTTATACCTTTAAAATATTTTTAATTGAAGTATTAAGTGCTTTTAAACACTTATTAATTTTTCTCTCTCATGATATGCACTGATATATACACATTTGAGTTTTCAAAGTTATAAGTACTGATTGCAAATATGCTTTAGGCATTCCTTTTTGTGCACTTTGGTACATTTCCTATTAAGCCTAACGAATAATAAATTTCACTGATGATTTTTTTTTAATAGACAAATATTCTAATCTCTTTCTCTCTATATATAATTTAAAAAAATACTAAGGTTAGATTTGAGTGAATGTTTTTCTGATTTCATTCAAAAAATTAAGAAATAAATAGTGTTATATTACTTTTTTTTGTCGTCCTTAAAATAAGTTTAAATAGTATATTTTTTTTAACCCCCTCTCTTTTTCATTTGATGTTTACATTCACTTTTTTGGATAAAGTTAATAATGAGGTGATAACTTTTTAATTCACCTCTTCTTAAAATAAATAAATCATTAAAATTCAAAGTTTTTTCCTTTATCTCTGTCTTTGAAAATGATTTGAGAAGATATTATTATTTTTTTGTTTTTGTTTGTTTGATTCCTCAAAAAGTTTAAATAAGATATATAATAATACATATATAAATATTAGCTCCTTTTATTTTCAATATACCCATATTTTATTTTAGTTATTTTTATATGTGTTGTTATTTTATGCATTTTGTATTTTGTATGTTCCATATGCAGAATTTCAGTAGTTAATACCTGCGTTTACATTACTTAACCCTCTGAGCGTTTTGAAAAAGGGTAAAATTGTAATGTTGTTTTCTCTGCATTTTGTTTTAAATGCTAAAAAAATATGATTCTTTCAGCATTATAAATAAAACTTAATTACAAATATGAATGTAACCCTTGAGAGTATTAATCATTCTTCAATGTTTTGAAAATTCAATAAATCTATAGAATTATATTATCTTAAACATTGCATACATTGCAGTGAAACATGGAGCTTAGTGAACGGAATATTACGTTCTACACGCTTAGAGGGTTAACTTACTGCAGTTATGGCTAATAAACACATACCTATAAATATCACTAACTTTGAAGGTGAACTTCTGCCTTTCTTTTTTGATCAAATCAGATCAGTTGCAGAAATAAACAAATATAACCAACAAACTACAATCGCGTTACTCAAAAGTAAACTAACAGGTCATACTCTCAAATTTTTCTATCAAAACCCGGATTTGCTAAAAAGTAACGACTTGGACTTTATAGAAAAGGAATTTTCAGCTTCCTTTTCTCCCCCTAGCAAATGTGCAGCCAGTATAGAATTATCCGGCCTAACACTTTTACCGGCAGAGACCCTAAAAAATTTTGCTCACAGACTTAATGTTTATGCAGATATTACTGACAAAAATGCGCGTGACAAATTAAATTTGTGAAATTTTTAGAAGCAATCCCTTCTAATCTTCGTATAAAAATACAGGAAGAAGGAATACATGACTACAAAAGAGCAGTAGTCGGAGAACAAGTCTTACATGAAATCCTACATACAGAAAAAGTGTTACATGCATATCCATCTACAAGCAAATCTGACATAGGGTTAGCAGAACAATTAAGAGAAATTTCTTTAAAAATAAATGTACTATCGCTTAAGTCGGACAACAAACAAGCTGAAGAAAATGTAAATATTCGCCAAGACTTCAAACAAAAATATAGTTCAGACGCTATGCGTCACAGAAAAAATTTCAAATCTCGACACAATCTCAAGCGCTTTTCTCCTCACAAATTCTTCAAAAGAAACATCACAACATGCCAGTTGTGTTTCAAAAAGGGCCATGAGGCCCATTCGTGCTTCAAGTGGAAGCGAATGAACACACAAAGACGCGAACAATTTAGAATTTTTTCTAACAACAACCAACAGAAATCTCAGGAAAACTAAACAAGAGATGCAATTTTGCTGATGGCATTGTATCTCACTTCAATAATTCCACATCAGCAAACTTTTAAGTTGACCCTAATATACCTAAAATTTCTAAAGAAAGATTGGTAAAATCAGTTAGCTCACAAACTTGTGATGCCATTACAATTTCAAATCACATAGCAACACAAACAACTCAAAAAATGATAATGACAACACTGTATATTTTATTTGTAATGTAAACAGAAATACCCCAACACTTCCTCTTGTAAAGGCTTCCATTGCTAAAACAGATGTAACTTTTCTCATGGACACCGGCAGCAGCATTTCATTATTATCACAACATCTATTTAATGAACTTAAATCTCAGTTAAAATATAAAAGACTAAAACAGTTGATTCTGATGTTGACTTTTCCTGTTGTATTAGAACCTCAATTAAACTGCACCGTAAATCATTTTCACACCTTTTTTATATTGTTGATATCCCCGAATCTTCGAATTTTCAAGTAATTTTAGGATTTGACTTCATAAACAGATTTAACATTATCATAGATACATTCAAGAAAGTTATACACATAAATAACAGCTTATCGGTTCCTTTAGAAACACTACCAACAATACCTTAAATGTCGATGATAACAAACAATGTAATTCACATGTCATATCCATGACAAATCAGGATGTTCTATTAACACGAAAGATTGTTTTTGAACCAAAAGAACAAAAATGGGTTTCTGTGTACACCAACAATATTAATGATAGCAAAAATTATTTGTTTGAGTATATATCATCATTAAAAGACCGGTTTTGATGCCATTATTCGGTCAAATAAAAATTCTAAACATAAGAAGAAAATTCCTCAAAAATGTCACTTCTTTTATATATCTGTTAAAAATAACTCTGATACTTACATTCATCTTCATAAAAAAACTAAAATTGGTCAGTTATCTGAAATTGAGGATATTCTCGAGCACTCCCAAGATAACCCTGAGAATCCAAATAATGCAGAACAACATTTTATTAATTTTATTCAAGCATCAAAAGAAGTTCTAAAGAAGAGAAAAGAAGATTTAACCTCTAGTGATTTTGATCTAAAACACTTGAATACAAATGAAGCAGAAATATTAAATAGTTTATTATTAAAATACTACAATGCTTTCTCAAAATCCTTAAACACTCTAGATCATACGGATAAGATTGTGCCAGACGTAAAATTCATTAATGACTACCCTATTAAAACCTTACCTTTCCCAATCCCTCAATCATTACAAAAAGATGCACTCGAACAAATCAATGAATTGTTAGAAGCTGGAATTATTGAGAGAAGCTGTTCTGAATGGGCGTGTCCAATGTTACTGGTTAAAAAAAATCTGATGGTACAGGTAAACAAAAATATAGACTTGCATTAGATCTTCGAATGGTAAACACAGTTATTCATGGTTCATCGTATCCACTTCCAAAAATTCAAACAATTGTTGCTCAGCTATCATCATATAAATTTTTCACTTCCCTAGATTTTCATCAGGCGTATCATCAAATCGACTTACCAGAAAAATTTCAAAACCAATTGACATTCACCGCTATGTTTGGATCCTTCAGATATAAAAGATTTGTTTTTGGATTAAAGTCCAGCGCCTCAATTTTCCAAGCTTTAATGGACTCCTTGCTTGATGAACTACAATTAGAAGGTGTATTTACATATCAAGACGATTTCATCTTAGGCGCAAATTCCTTTCAAGAAATGTGTTCAAAACTTGAGAAAATTCTTAATCTCCTAACTAAATATAATTTAACACTTTCACCCAACAAATGCAACTTCTACAAAACTGAAATTAACTACTTGGGATTCCACATTGAAAATCACTGTGTTTCACCAATTAAATCTAACATCGCTAAGATAACTTCTTTTCCAGTTCCAACAACTAAACGTCAATTAAAAAGACTCATAGGAGTAATAACATTCTACAAATCACTCATTACATCATTTTCAAGCTTAGTGCAACCACTCATAAACCTAACTACTCCAAAATCTAAATTCAAATGGACAGATGAACATCAACACATTCTTAACACCATACAGACATTTTTTTCAACTCACCGATGGTTAGATTACCAGACTGGAATAAAACATTTTACCTAAACACAGACTCATCCAATGTTGCTATTTCCAGTGCTTTATTACAAAAACATAACGGACAATTGTTACCTATTGCATACTTTCCAAAATCTTTGAAATCTTCTGAAAAAAAAAATACCCCGCGCTGAAACTAGAACTCATGACAATATACAAATTGGTGACAGCTTCCAAATATTATTTATACAATAGAGATTTTGTAATTCTTTCTGTCAGTAAGCCTTTAGAAAAATACAAAAAAACCACAAACCCAGCTGACATAACCACACGTTGGTTAGTTGAACTTTCAGAATATTCCTACACTTTTGAACATATACCAGGATCATCTAATGTACTTGCAGATTATTTATCACGTTGTAAATTTGACAACCACCAAGAAACCTTACTAAACAAACCTAATCTTATTCATGAAACTCAAGCACTACCAATTGTTGATTATGAAACACCTAATAGCAACAACTTGTCTGCCAATGTCAATACCCAATATGTCAATTACCTACTGTCAGGCAGGCAAACAAAACGTGATCCATTATTAGAAATCTCAAATGAAACATTTTGCACGGAACAAAAAAATGACTCCACCTTAGGTAATATTTACAATGAAATATTAAATAATGGATCTTCTCAAAAAATTCCAAAATATTTCATCCACCCTGATTCCAAAGTTTTAATGATAAAAAAAGAAGATCTCATTAACAATACCTTCTCTTACCACATTGTAGTTCCTGACTCATTAAAGATCAAAGTTTTAACAATTTCACATCTTTCTCATTTTGGTCTAGCTAAGACTTATGATTTTCTTTCTGCTCGATATTTTTGGAAAGGCATGTATGTTGATACTCTGAATTTTGTTGCTTCATGCATCAAATGCCTCCAAGCTAAACATCATCGCACCCCTCCTGCACCTTTACAACCTACTTACACACCCAGATACCCTGGTCATACAATTAGTACTGATTTAGTTGGACCTTTTGCTAACGGAAAACATGTATTAACTATTACTGACCACTTCTCAAGACCCATTGAACTCTATCCACTTACTGATATTTCTGCTCCTAAAGTTGTTAAATGTTTATTTAGTTACATTACTACGTTTGGGAGACCTGCAGTTATTTTATCAGACTTAGGACCCCAGTATATCTCCCTTGTTTACGATATTTTCAATGATTCCCTTGGCATAAAAATACGTCACAGTTCTGTTTCACACCCTGCTAGTAACAGTATTTCTGAGCGTATAAATACCTCAATTAAATACTCTGTAACTACACTTCTACAAGAAGGACACTCGTTTGAAAATGCTTTACATATTCACAAGTCACTCAACAATGGTTCTAAACACTCCTCTACACTATTTTCTCCTAACCTACTACATTTTGGTAGAGAACTTTCATTAATTTTTGACACTTATGACCAGTGCAGTAATCAACCTTTCTGAGATAAACATATTGAAGTACATAAATTACTAGATTATCTAAATAAAATTTATGACAAGGCTTATGCCAACAGCAAAACAGCCCCCAAAAAAAGATATCAAATATATGGTCGTAAAGCAAAATTAAGAAACATTTGTTTAAAAGATATAGTTTACTTAAAATCTGTTGATAAATTTAAACCTCGATATACCGGACCATATATTGTAACATATAAACATTCTCCCGTTTCATTCTCAATTAAAAGATTGTATGATCATGATGATACAGCATTTCGTGTGCATATTGATAGACTACTTATAGCACCACCTCGATATGGACATTTATTTGATCCTTCAAGTCATGCCATTAATAATAATAATACTCCTTTTCATTTTGAACCTCGTTATAATCTGAGAAAAAGATAATTTAGTTTCAACTTTCAATGATTTAGTAAATAATATGTACATTGATACTTAGTGCTCAATGGTGTACAACATTGAGTGTATGTTGCGCATAACTGATCTTTAACAACATTGTGGCTGGTCCATGATTTTACTGTTTCCAAAGATCATTTGTGAACAATATTTTGTGTCTTTTTACATTTTGTTCATCTTTTTTCACTTTATTTTATAGCCATATCATAATTGTATCACACTTATCTACACATACAAGTTCTTATAAATTTTAACATTCATAATAGAGGAACATGTAAATTTCACATGCAATATTTTATAGGAATTTTTTCCCCTTTCGTTAATAACAAATAATAGCTTATAAAATGGACTTAAATTCTCAACATCACACATGACTTGAATATATTTTACTCGATTATGTCATTTAGTCTCTCACCACTCTAGGATTGTATACCTCTTTTTGATATATAAGATATGTATCCAGTTTTTTAAAAATTATTATTAATTATTGCCCTCAGAAGTTGTGGCCCGTTCAAAATTGTTGCCCTGAGGTCCCACACTTCATTGTGCTGAGAGACAACCCAGAATTGGCACGCCAATTTTTTCTTGATACCAAAATAATTTTATATGATTTGTCGAAACGTGTTCCTGTTGAAAACCAGTGCGGTCTTCATGGGGAGCAAGGGGTTCATGTTGTGGTCACAAAGCTACAATATGGGCTCTCAACTCACTCCCTCTACACCTAGGACAAAGGTATTAAACTGGCGCCATAATACTTGTAATTTTTGTACAAGAATAAGGGCGGACACTTTTTCCGGGCGTGCAATTGCATTCCTTTTTTTCCCGTCCTGTGTTTCGGCACGAATCTTAACATTTTTTTCACTGCATCTAAACTCATGCATTTCATTTTCATTTTTTTCATGTAACACCTTTGTTACATTATGTATTTAGTAACATTGTGTATTTCTTTTGTTGCTTGCATATGTGTTTTATATAAATTTGCATAATCAGATAAAGATCCTAACTGGATCAAAAATACTTGAAAATGAGAAATGTTTGCATACTTTCTCATATGTTTATCGTCAAGACAATTAAATTGAGTACTGGTACCAGTCACACAAGAAGTCGAACAGTTTTATACTAACTATACAAAAAGTCAAGCAATTTCAAAACAGTCATGTAAGGCCAATTCAATCAAGGCAAACAAACTTTAGATGACTAATTAAACAGGACGTCCTGCAAAACAACAAAGAAAAAAAAAAAAAAAAAACTTGTGGACTGATGAATGGACTATTGAACACAAGTTATAAAGAATTGCTATGACAAAATTAGATTCTAAAAAATCTCTGCTTTTATATCTTTTTCAATGTTTATGCTTTACTTATGAACTGAATATATGTGCTTAGGAACAGACAGGATACTTGTTTTTACATCTGTACTGTACCATTACAGCTGTTCCTGGTTTGTGGGGTGATTATATATGACAGCAATCTGTCATATATATAAATGCTTTCTTACATTTTATTTATTTAAATCAAACCTCTCTTAATTTTAAAAACTTTCCAAATTCTTCCATTCCCCTGTATATTAATAATCCCTTTTCTGCCTGTTTAATTTCATAAAATCTCAGCAGTAATCTAAATATTAAGTTACACGAATTCATTTCTGGTTCAATAAATAATTCTTTTCATTTAAGCATTCTTTTGCCGTTACAATAATTGAATAAATAAAAGATAAATAGTAGTTTCTACATCACAGTTAGATATCAAGATTTATTGCAAAAAGGAAATTAAGAACTTTATTTATTACTTTTAAATCTATTTTTATAATTATCCTTATTGTTCATAAAACAATCCACATGTAATTCATTTTGACTCTTTATTCATTTAACCTTGAATTGCATCTCTGAATGTAATCAAATTATAGCAATATGTATATAAAATAAATATGCCTATTTATAGCATCTAAAATAAACATAATAATAATTATTCTTTTGATCTCTCATAAATAATCCAAAAATAATTTAACTTCTATTTCAGAGTCATTAATCTTGCAAATGTTGACAGTTCAAATTATAGCAATAAATTATATCCAATAAATATACCTTCATCTCATTTAAAACAACGTTTTCCTTTTCTAACTGTCAAATAGATTATCCTTAATATATGCTTTTTTATGTTTGCTTACTCAGAAAAATAACGGTTGTTCTTGCTTTACTGTCAGTAGCATCTTCCAATCAAAATAATGGGTGATGATATCAATTGCTAAATTTAGATCAACATGTCCAAATATGGTATCATTTCTGGCTCTGAGGCAAATAATTATTTTAATTTACTGGAAATTCCACACTCAACCAAAAGTATCTTGTCTTTTCGAATTCTAACGCCATAATAACGTATTGAGTAATGTGTTTTGTCACCAATTTTGTTCGCCAAGTAATGTAAATCTCTGGCAATAATGTTATGTGATTTCTCACTCTCTCTTTGAAAACTCACTGTGTGAGTTGCTGCTTCTGCTGGCTCCTGCTAAGAGACACCTCTCCTATACTATACTATATGATCATGGTAAAATTAATAAAAGCATTGAATATTTATTTGCGGAGTTTTTTTTTAATTGAAATTAATGAACCTGGAAAATATTTATGTAATTTAAAAGAGTTTCTTCGACCTCAAAAATTTACGACGTCACAGATGCCAGTTTCTGGATCCTTCTATCATCTCGTTTTCTGGTCACACGAGGCCTTCCAGATCTACGTTTTGCTTTGTAAGAGTCCTCCTTAAACAATACTCGATAGACAGACTTCTTTGAACGATTCAATGTAGCTAAAATTTCTGCAACAGTCTTCCCTTTCGATTTCAACTTCCATATCTCAATTACTTCATCTGGCTGAATCTCTCTAGCTCGCGGCATGTTCAATAACCGATGCTAATGTAAGGCGCACTTAAATACTTCATGCATGAGACGTCATAGGTTTAACATTTGCATTTTTCCGTGAACAGTTGTCAAAAAAGCAAGAAAGCGTCTAAACTTTTGCAATATGCAAATTTCATTTTTTTCAATTAAATTAAATATTATCCTAAATTAGAATCATTATTTCCGTCCTAAAATGTTTAAAATATATGTTTAAATAAGTATACTGATTTGTGTAATCCAAGAGTTCGTATTTTTTATTTAAAGGTTAAATATCATCAGTGTCTAAACTTTTGCCGCGGACTGTATGTCTTACGTAACGTATCCAGCAATTAGAAATCACTAGTTTTACAAAGGGATTAACTATATTCGTTGGCCATTTGTTTTGTTTTTTGCTGCACAGCGATATTTGACTTGGTATCTATCACAAAGACCTGAGCAACACAGAGATATGTTGTACATCTTTGCTACAGCTGAGTCGGGTACTTTTGCTTCATCCATTTCAAACAATCTCAAGCAGTTAGTAGTTTGTTCATTTCCAACACACATTGCAAGAAAATTAATTCATTTGTGATCTTTCCATTTAAAAACGCAAATCTACTCATCGTCTCTAAGTACTCCATCCAAACTCTTCCCTTTTCTGTTCTTTAGTTTTTGTGCAGCAGAACCGACTCTATTTGACATAACTGGTCCTGAGAAAAAAATATTTTTTCAAAAACTATTCTGCGCACTTCAAAATAGTAAAGAAATCTGTCTGTGAAAATTATATAATTAAATCTTTGGGAACGCTTTCAGACAATGATTTAACAATGCCACCACATAAACCAAAATCTCGCATATCATCTGAAGAAATACTGACCTTGCCAACAATAACACCAACAGAAATAATAACACCATTACATCTACAGCAGATAGAACAAAAATCTGTCTGCGCAAATTATATAATTAAAATCTTGGGGAACGTTTTCAGACAATGATTTAACAATGACCCCACCTAAACCAAAATCTCGCTTAACATCTGAGGAAATACTGTCTTTGCCAACAATAACACCAACAGAAATAATAACACCTTTACATCTACAGGAGACAGAACAAAAATTTTTAAACCTAGAGGATATTTTTTGAAGTTACATATTGTCGGCAGTCCTACCACCTTGAAAAGAGAACCATAGGTTCTTCCAATGAAATATGCTGAGGTTTATGTAAACTTAAAAATTGTTATCTTATTAAATCTAGGATACCATACTTCATTAAAAATGGAATGGAAATTTGTTCATTTTACCCCTATTAAACAATATGTTTGTACGATTAAAAATAAATAGCTATTGAATACCCACCATGTAGTTTAAAATGAATATATCATAAGACAAAATGCATATGTATTTATTAATAGAATTGGAATTGAAAAAAAAATCAAAAGCTGGTCTAAATACAATAACAGTAAACATATATATGTTTTCTAAATATTTTATTTACTATTTACGGGAACAAATAATTTGCAATATATAATTACGTAAAAATAATTATCTTTATTTATTTTGAATAACAAATGCATTACATATCTAGGATCACATATTTTCAATAAAATTGCATATTTAATCAGCATTATATATAAGTATCGAAAATCTACTTCATCTAGCTTAAAATACATATAGAGATTTGAAAAAACACATATTTTGAGTTCATTAAAAATAGGGGTACATTATTATTATTTCTAAATAACATAATAGTAACCCCTAGGTTTAATCCCGTTTATAGTCATTAAGTACTGATGCTCACACACGTGGACAAAACGATACTTAAAAGGAAAAAAAACTTTACCAAATAAACATAAGAAAGTTGCCTAGTGAATATTTATAATATTTTTAACAATATACAAAAATATGTCATCCTAATTAAAATTTTAATATGCAATTGCTGAGCTTACCGTATTTTTCAAAATTTCAATTTCAACCAGCTGTTTACGCATGCAAATACGTCAGGTGATAATATCTCTATGATTCATTTTTAAGCTTAAACTGTCACAAATGTGAATAATTGAGAAAAAATTAGACACTTTCCACTTTTCTTTTTAATTATAAACGGCTAAGATCCAAGGTAAACATATGTGATCCTCAGTGGTGAAGAGGATAAACGATAAATTGACGACGTATTTCAAGACATATCGTTATTTTATTCCCAGGGATTTTTCTTTGTCTTTAAAATGAAAATTTTCAAATTCATTACAATGTTTTCGTTATTTGATATTAGAACTAATTTTGTCTACAACTGTTTATTGTAAATATGTTTCATTGTTAGGATACATATAAAATTAATCCACAGACAATTCTTATAATTGAAAACTGAGTAAATTATATTGGTAAAATATTGATAAAAAATTAAAATTAAGGGGTCAGGTAACGTTTAAAGTGTCAGAAATTCGAATTTTTTGTATTAGCTTATAATTAAATAAGATTCTTTAGGAACAATTTAAAATAAACCTCCATGCAAAAATTCTCTTAAGAAGTGGAGTTATGTCTAAAACAGTCTGAGCTTTTTTTATATGATCAAGGGACAGTTTGATCTTTGAAGTAAATTTTCTCAAAACGACGATTTTAGTCATTGATCGGACGATTTAAGAAAATTGGCTGGTTAGAATTTCATGAAATTTTGATTCAATGTCTTAACTAGACAGATGCACAAAATGACCTACTATTATGTTTCTCAAGTAACAAGTTTAGAATTTATGACTACTTTTGTAGTAAAAAAAAATCGACATTTCGAATTTCTAAAAAAAAAAAATTCTCAAGATCTACACATTTTATTCTTTTCATCGTAGGTCATTTTGAGAACACATATATATGTACTCATTAAAAAAATTGTGGCTGGTTTTAGCAATTCAAATGTGAAAAATCACGCGCGCAGTACATGCAAGAATAATTCTTTCGTAAAAAAATTATTATATTTATAAAAAAAAAATTAAAAGCTTTATATGAGTGTATACATTTTTGGAGAATCACTACATTGTATAAAACAAAGTCGCTTTTTCTGTCCCTATATCCCTATGTACGCTTAAATCTTTAAAACTACGCAACGGATTTTGATGCGGTTTTTTTAATAGATAGAGTGATTCAAGAGGAAGGTTTATATGTATAACACGACGTTCTACGTAGATTAGTTATTGAATTATGATAGAAAGTTTTGTGATTTTGGCCGAAAAGGTTACCATTGCTATTTTTTGGCGATCATTATTGTTGCAGAAAGAAATGAAAAGGCTATACATCTCCAAAAATAAAAGAAAAACTGTGTTAAATTAATTAAAAAAAAAAAAGAAAGAGAAAGAAAAAAGAGTTTTGATGAGAGAATATTATAAAACGAAAATATTTAATTTAAACATGATTGGGAATGTTCGCAATGCTTAAAAAATTATTCAAGGGGCAAGATTGCTATCAAAACAATATTTCGCGATTTATCTTTTGTTTTTGGCGATTTTGATTTTACTTTTGATCCTAAACAATTTGATTTTAAGCCAGAAGGTGTCTTTTTTTTTTTTTTTTTTTGATGCAGAAAGAATTGAAATGGCTATACAGCTGGAAAAATAAAAGAAAAAGCTGTTATTAATTTTATTTAAAAAAAAGAAAGGAATTACAGGGGGAAATTCGAAAATCAGGTGATATTTTTTTTTTTAATCAAATATTAGCTTTTTCAGTATTTGATTCGGATTATGAAAGATTAGCCTTCTGAAAAAGTTCTACTGGACGGATTTTGATGAGAATTGTATTGTTAGTCAGATGCTATTTCAGGAATGGTTTTAATGTACTACATATTGTTCTACGCTGCTTAGTCAAACAGTTGTGTGATTAGCTTTTTCAGTATTTGATTCGGATTATGAAAGATTAGCCTTCTGAAAAAGTTCTACTGGACGGATTTTGATGAGAATTGTATTGTTAGTCAGATGCTATTTCAGGAATGGTTTTAATGTACTACATATTGTTCTACGCTGCTTAGTCAAACAGTTGTGTGATTAGCTTTTTCAGTATTTGATTCGGATTATGAAAGATTAGCCTTCTGAAAAAGTTCTACTGGACGGATTTTGATGAGAATTGTATTGTTAGTGAGATGCTATTTCAGGAATGGTTTTAATGTACTACATATTGTTCTACGCTGCTTAGTCAAACAGTTGTGTGAAGGTTATACAGTCAGGAGAACCCGATTCCGAAAGATTAGCCTTTTTGAAAGTTTTTACTGGGCGTATTTTTTCCGACTTGCATTGTTAAGTAGATAATTTGAAAGGATGGTTTTAGTATATTTTATATTGTTCTGCTTTAGAATTACGTGGAAAAGTTCTATAATCAGATGAACCCGATTATAAAAGATTAGCCTTTATAAAAACTTCTACTGAATGGATTTTGTTAATTAGTTTGCATTGTTAGTTCGATAATTTTTAGTGATGGTTTTAGTATATTGCATATAGTTTTATCATTCTTTAGCAAACCTTAACTGTAAATGACCAAATAAAAGAGTTGGTCCTTAACAGCTAAAATTTTGACTGCACATTAGAAAATATAATAGCGCAATCACGTCATTTTTCAGTAATGTGGAAGGATATTCCAGGTAAATATACAGATTGCTTTCAAATACAAAGTCAAATTAAACGATATATTTCGTTTGATTCAAGGTTCATTTGTAGAAACTGAGCAGCGCAGCGGGCGTAGCTTGCTAGTTTTAATTTATAAAATAAACCTTCATTGTTACGTATTTTTAATTTTATAATTCAAAGTCAAATAGTTACGGAGTTATGGTAATTCTCATAAAAGGTCCCTTTTTCATGTATTTTGTGAGTTCAAAGGTTAAGTGACCCCTTAAAAGTTAGAGAAAAACATTTTTGCTAGCCAGAATTTATTATATTTCATAATAGATCAGTGAACATATTTAAATGGGATTAAAATAATGAATAAATCATCATAAAATGTTTTAAAATGTATAAACATAAATATATTTTAGTAATATTTTACAGTGCTTACAATAAATTCGTCTAACATTAAAATCCTAACTATTGAATAAGCATTGTTAAGTAATATATTAAACGCAAAAAACAAAGCAACGGATAAGACTAAAAGTCCGTAAAAGACTAAAAAAAATTCAATAAATTCAAATAAAATTCAAAAATGTTTCTTAAATGGATAAAAATAATTATATTTTAATAACATTCTACAGCTCTTACATTTAATTCTTGTAACATTAAAATCTTAAAAATTCAATAAGCAAGATTAAATAATATTTTAAATACAAAATGGTTTCTCTCAGCAATTTTAAATATATATTTGAGTATTTTTTATGTTCTTTAAAACAATTTAATATGTTTTCATTAAAACAAGTTACTTACAAGCATTTAAATATTAGTTTCTCTTTTTCAATCATATTTGTTTTCATAAGCATATGTTATTTCTCACTGGGTTTAGATATTTATCGGAAGTTTTTAAAACGTTTAGAGACTAATGAATTTTAGAAATACATGTTTTCATTAAAATAGATCATATTCTTAACAATAACTTTTTTAAAGTTTTTTTTTTTTTTTTTTTTTTTTTTTTATCATTTAATTCTGTTTCAATTTATTTGAATTTTAGAAGATTATAAATAAACCGCGTTTAATTCTTTTTAATTCATTTCTTAATTATCTTTATAATTTCCCACGATATTTTAACCGTTCTTAATGTATACTTAAGGCGTCATAGAGAATTTTAAATATTTCATTTTGTCTACTTTAAGTGGACCTAACAAAGCCTAAGTTTTAATTCTAAAATTGCAGCTCAATATATATATATATATATACAGTATGTCCACTAAAGTCCCTTGCCACCCTCTTAACTTCGTAACGGCTGTTGCTATATTCATAAAAGTGGTGTCTAGGTATAGTAAAATAGCCATGCACTACACAATGAAACCGCCTACAGCACCACCTGGTGGAATGATGCTTAGTTAGCATTCCTATCTCAAAAACGGAAAGATATAAAGAAAAAAAGTGATTTACAAAGTTGTAGAGTATCATCGATTTAGTACGAAAAGACACCTTGTGGACATTAATGCGAAGAATTGAACGGTTAAAACGCGTATTTTTTTGTGATTTCCTACACTGTGACGTGACAAAACGAACTTAAAAAGAAAGAAACAACCAGTTATGAAACAGCAGATGTGTGCGACCCCTCCACAAACATTGCAGGACATTAAACGAGCTATTACTAGAGTTGCAAAAATCCGGTTTATTCCCAGGTTTATTTCCAATAGACCCGGTTTATTCCCAGGTTTATTCCCAAAATACCTGGTTTATCCACAAAAAACGTAGTTTACTCCCAAAAAACCCGGTTTATTCCCAGGTTTAAACCGGGTTTTTTCTAGCCTTTGCAACTCTAGCTATTACAGACGCTTGTGCCAAAGTGTCACCATCCATGCTCCAACGTGTGCAAAGTGAAATTCAAACAAGCATCCAAATATGCATTGTAGCTGACGGTGAGAATTTTGAACATCTAAAATAAAGGTATATTATTATAACTAGTTGTTATTTTCTTTCTAAGATCGTTTTGTCACGTCACATTGTAGAAAATCCCGAAAAGACAAATGCGTGTTTTAACCGTTCTATTCTTCGCATTAATGTCCACAGTGTATCTTTTCGTACTAAATCGACGATGCTCTACAATTTTGTAAATCCTTTTTTTTCTCTATCTCTTTCCGTTTTCGAGATAGGAATGCTAACTCAGCAACATTCCACCAGGTGGCACAGTAGGAAGTTTCATTGAGTAGCGCATGGCTACTTTACTATACCTAGACACTATTTTTATGAATATAGCAGCAGCCGTTCCGAAGTTAAGAGGGTGGCAAGGAACTTTAGTGGGCATACTGTATACAGGGTGAATCTAAACTCTTGGGCAAAACTTTAAGGGGTGATAGTACACATCAAGACAAACAATATTAAATAGGTAAATAAGGGTCCAAAACGTCTTCCGAAGGAGATAGGCGCCATTAAAGTTTAGGGTCCAAAATTTCATATAATTATAAAAAGCGGAAAAATTGGTCAGTTTTCGCTAAAATTTTTCTTTATGTCAGTATTTTCTTAAAAATAAATTTTAAAGAAAACGTTTTAAAAATGTCGATAGGGGCGCTTTAGACTTTGGAGTAACAACTATGTTTTACCGTTATTTTTTGTATCTTATTAAATGCTTTCAAAAGCTTAGACTTAAACTTAAATTTTAAGCTCAAAATCTGAATCGTTGGGAGTGGTGAAGTAGCGCAAACTGAGCTGTTTTCAGGAGTTGAAATTTGAACCCCCCTGAACACAGTTCAGTTATTCCCGATCTTGGTGTAGTAAACCAGGCAGACACTACTACGCCCTACACGTAAAATAAACGATAGAGAAATGACAAAATTAAATAAAAAATTTATTTAAAAAAATTTTTTTTAAGAAAAAGTTCAAAAATGCCGATAGAGGGCGTTTTAGATTTTGGAGTAATGAACAACTATTTTTTACCGTTCCGACTAGGACCTGGTTGCGAGGATTGCCGTCGTAGCAGGCGATATCCGGGAGATGCCCGGGGTATTCAGTAATGTTCGTAACTCCCACCGCCGGCGGCGTGAGGCCTGCATCGTTGCTGGTGGGCGCTCTTTCAAGCAGTTTTTGTGATTACCCACGAACATCATGCGTGTACCATTTTCTACGTGTCAACCTTCATTCATATTGCGCACTACATGCATACATCAAATTCTTTCTTTTTATTTTGCGCGAAGAAATTGCTCATGTCAGTTATGAGTAAATCTTCTATTTAATTTTGTCATTACTCTAGCGTTTATTTTACGTGTAGTTGGTAGTAGTTTCTGCCTGGATTAATTTTAACACAATTATTCAAATTGGTAAAGAAATCATATGAGTTGTAATTCTCCAACTGCACGAAAAATGTCCGGGCCAGGATTCGAACCTGAGATCTCTTGGCTGAAGCTGCCATGCTCTACCAACTGTGCTATCCCGGTTGAATCTGGATGAATTATGCCCTCCAGATTCAACTGGGATAGCTCAGTTGGTAGAGCATGGCAGCTTCAAGAGATCCCAGGTTCGAATCCTGGCAACGGACATTTTTCGTCCAGTTGAAAAATTACAACTCATATTGTTTCTGCCTGGTCTACGACACCAGGATCGGGAATAACTGAACTGTGTTCGAGAGTGGATGGGGGAGGGAGGTGTTTCAAATTTCAACTCCTGAACGCAGTTCAGTTTGCGCTACTTAACCACTCCCAACGATTCAGATTTTGAGCTCAAAATTTAAGTTTAAGTCTAAGCTTTTGAAATCATTTAATGAGATACAAAAAATAACGGTAAAAAATAGTTTTTCGTTACTCCAAAGTCTAAAGCGCCCTCTATCAGCATTTTTTAACTTTATCTTTAAAATTTATTTTTAAGAAAATACTGACATAAAGAAAAGTTTTAGCGAAAACCGAAAACGAATCGACCAATTTTTCCTTTTTTTTATAATCATTTGAAATTTTGGACCCTAAACTATAATGGCGCCTATCTCCTTCGGAAGAAGTTTGGGACCCTTAGATTCCTATTTAATATTGTTTGTATTGATGTGTACTATCACCCCTTAAAATTTTGCTCAAGAGTTTAGATTCACCCTGTATATATATATATATATATATATATATATATATATATATATATATATATATATATACTAATAAAATAAAGTTTCGCTCTGTGTGTGTGTCTGTTGGGGAATGCTAGGAAAATTTAGCGCACCTAGTCGTCTGTAAATTTAGATTTAGGTAGTCCAAACTCTCTCTTGGTGCATATGACCCTCAGAATTTTAATATTGTGATAATTAGCCTAGATATTAATTAGATTCTCATTAACCATTGCTTCTAAAATTACACCTTTTAAATCAAAATTGTAAAAGAAACGAACCGGAGCATTTGATTTGCAAGCGGAAATGAACAAAATCGAAATTATTTTACTAATTAGCGAATTTTAAGTAAACTAATTGAGATATCAAATATTCTGCATCTGACTGCATCTGACTTTAATTTAAGCAAAAATCTGCCGGCGCCAGTGAAAAGAATCCGAGAAACAGGGATCTACTTTCATTAAAAACTGAAATAGAAAGAGATATGTTTCTCTGGCCGATCCATCCATTTAGTTTGCGAAAATGAAAGGAAATAATTTCCAATATCTACTAATGAACAAAAATTTAGGTAACTAATTCAGATATAGATTTGGAATTGAAGTCGAGCAGGGGTGTCATCTGCCGGCTATTTTAGCGTAGCGTCTTCGTTATGTTCTAATTATCAGAAAAATGTAATTATTTTTAAATGATCGCGTTAATGTAGGTGACGGTGGTTTTCCACCGCGGTGGTATGTAACGCGATAACTCTTGATAGAAATAACCGTTTTGCTTCAAATTTTGTTTTTAGGTTCATTGTGATAAAGCGCTTCCCTGATTAGTTTTGGGGGTTCATTGGTTAAGTATAAAAGTGGAAACGGGGGGCTTGCTCCCTTCAATTTAGATAAATGGGATTTTCATGCAGAATTATCCGATTTTCTTTAAATTTTGTATATAGGTTCATTGTGATAAGGCACTTCCCTGATTATTTTTGGCGTTCATTCTTTAAGTATAAATGGGAAACAGGGTACTAATCCTCATTAAATTAGATAAATGGGTTTTCATGCAAGAATTATCCGATTTTTTTTCAAATTTTGTTTGTAGGTTCATTATGGTAAGGCACATCCCTGATTAGTTCTAGGGGTGTATTGCTTAATTATAAAGAGGGATACGGGATCTAACTCCCCCCCCTTAATTTAGATAAATGGATTTTTCATGCACAATTATTCAATTTGCTTCAAATTTTGTATATATGTTCATTGTAATAAGGCGCTTCCCTGAATAGTTTTGTGTGTTCATTGGTTAATTAAAGTGGGGATGATCCCCCTTTAATATATTGTCGATTTCTTTATTTTTCGAGGGGCTTATTTTAAATTCCTTGAAATATGAGTATAATATACATTTAGTGTGAATAGTCTGGGAGCTCAATGCCCTCAGTTTAGCTGGGCAGTTTTCTTTTTATTTAAACTATCATTTCTAAAAAAAAAATGCACTTTCAAAAACAGTTTGAAACGTTTATCTCCATTTACTGATTTTTTATGGATTTTAAATTAATTTTAAAGCATGTATATTTTTAAATCTG
The DNA here is from genome assembly GCA_963931845.1 of Maratus michaelseni. Lineage (NCBI taxonomy): Eukaryota > Metazoa > Arthropoda > Arachnida > Araneae > Salticidae > Maratus > Maratus michaelseni. Next base: position 429,231,690 of record OZ007587.1, on the reverse strand, counting down.
TGTCCAATCCAATTACAAAAGATGAACTTATTTGATCTTTGTAAAGTAAAGACATTTATTTCTAAACATAGCACATTCAATTTTTATCCGGCCGAATAAAATAAATGTACTCTCAACGTTATTCGTTTGAAAAGCGTATCTCAATTTACTGATGTTTTATGAGTTTTAAAGTAATTTTAAAGTAATTTAATATTCTCTGAAAAATTGTACGGTAAAATAATGTTAAGTTAAAGGGGATGTTAATTTAAAGTAATAAAAAGGATGTGTAACATTCTGTGGAAATTACTACTTTGTGTAATTGCTATAAATTACTAATATTTTGTGAATGAAAACCGGCACGTGATTTAAAATATGACGACACTTTAACCGGGGTAGATTTTCCCCTGAACCGATGCGTGACTAGTTAAAAGATATTCTTTCAATTCTTAAATCATGTACAAATATGCTTTTATATTTATAGATAATGTGCATGTTTGTCAACTTAACGTAGGGAAAACGTTGAGCTAAATTGCTTGAAGTTTCGCCAAGTTTCTCGTAATTTTCAAATTGTTAAAATACATTATATTATGTGTAGGAAATAATATATTTTTAATTATTAACTCCGCAAGAATTGTTACTTTTCGTCTATAGTTAATTGAGAAAAACGACTTTAATTGAGTGCTTGACGTCACATACACATTTGTTTTTAATATGAAGATTAAATGAAAGCGATTAAAGAACTCCAATACTACTGTACTCATAGAACATTTTTAAACACTATTATTAAATAATAAATTTAACTCCGAAATTATACTTACAATGTAATTTAAACAGAATTTGCTAAAATTGTGTTTTGAAATTATGTGATTTCAGATGCAAAACATTATTTTTCAAAAATATAGTGTTCTTTTAAGAATTGGATAATAATTTCGAAGCTGGTGAAATGAAAATGTCGCCACGTTGTCGAACTTATAAAAAATATATTAATTTTGAAAATTAAAATGAATGTTTTTTATTTAGAAAATGCATTTAAATTTTTTTCCCGTTAAACCATTTTACTTTTAATCCCATTTGTTTTAACACCCATTTTTGAAGAACAAATAATGGAACTACTGTCTTGTTTTCTTTAAATCCAATTTTTATTAATAGCGCATCTACTGTCCACCTGCATCCAAGGAATTTAAATACGCCTCCTTGGCTGAGGCTCAAGCTGAAAAAAGTTACGATATAATGATTGCTAAATGTCAATATTTGACAGAAGATTTTTGATTATCCTCTTTAATAAAAAGCTATGCGTTGCTGACGACTGGGTTTTTCGATGATCGTTGCCACAGATTAATCTCGGAAAATGAAACATTTGAAGTTACTGAAAAAATTAATAACTCGAAAAGTATTTGTCAGATATGCAAACTGCGTTAGAAAGGTAAAAAATTGTATTTTTCTCGATATAAATTTTAAATCTAATGATTATGCCGTTTTTCAAATATTAAATTAAAAAAATTAACAAATTTCACAATGGAGTACCATAGCAAAGAAAATACTGTATAGGAAACCATGATCGATATCCACTTATTAAATCAATAATTCAGAATATCTCACACCAAACCTACCATATTTTGGTTAATAAATGTAACAATAATGAAAATCTTTTAGCGATATTTTTAATTTAGTTACTTTGCTTGCAATGAAATATGATAAAAACGAATAAAGTAACAGAAACGGCAACCCTCCATGTTCAAGTAACACGGAGATAGATGACTTCAAAACTCGGAAGGTAACTGGCAACTACATAGGATTCGATGTCATTGATCGAATTACAGTTAAATTCAAACAGTTCTCTTGATGTCATGTGAAATCAAAGAAGACAAAGTTATTGCGTTGAAGTTTTCGCTAAAATATTTTCATTATTGCTAGAGTTATGAAGAAAAATGTGTATTGGGCATGATGTGAGACACGCTGTATTGTTGATGTAATAAGAAAATTGCGACTCTGGTATCCTATACTAAATTTGCTTGGCATGACATGCATTATCACCCCTCACAATTTCTCACCATTAATTCAGTTACACCCTGTATATATATATATATACCACATATAAATATCACAAAACAATGATTTTATCTTTTCATTATTTCCGAAAATCACATTATTTCATATATGGTTACAAAAAGAATGTATTTAAAATAAATTAACCCTGTCATACGTGGAACCAAATAATTCTTCCTTCTGAAAGAAACTAGGCCAAAATGAAGTATCTAAGATTAACGAACTTCGTTGAAGACAAATCTGATAAATCGATAAATTCATTTTATGTCAATAATTTAGCTTCTCAAAATAGAGGATAAAAGTTTTCAGTTAAGAAAATAGATATATGAAAAGCCTTATTTATTTAATAGTGTTAGGAATCATTTATTTATAAAAAATGATACATCCTTGATTACTGCACTGTACAAAAAAAAAGTATGTTTAAATTGGAATATATACGATAATAAGTTTTAAATAATTAACCCATTAACCAAAACTATATGAACCATGTTAAATAAATATATAAATATAACTTTTTTTAATTTTTTAATACAAATTTGATGTCTGTATTATACAACAGTTGGTTTTTTTCCAAAAGTGTAACCGTTTAGAAAATCCGGCATGTTCACGTAACGGGAGCTTTGGCGTCTTTTAGGAGGAAAACGTCCCCTTGATTGAACGCAAGTAGCGTTTGTTTTTCTGCTACTTAGAAGAAGTTATTTTTTTAATTATTTTACAAAAAGTGGATTATTTTGTTGTATGCAATAAAAAATGTTTAAAAGAGGTAATTCATTATATATGCAGATACAAATAATTTAATACTGAATTAATAATGTATATTTTGATTTGAATTTTTAAATTTAAAGAAGAAAATACTATTAACAAATAAATTTTAAGTATAGAAAAGCTTACCTTTTTAATTATTATCTTTTACAATTTTTGGAGGGCTGTAAATACTTAAAAATCTATCTAGGAGTTCCACACCTCCCGTATACTTATTATATGATGAAATTACCTTCGGTTGAGGTAAATCAATTTTTTTTCCTTTAGAGCACCATCTTTTTACCTGACATAAGATGTCTCTTATTCAAAATTAGATGCCAAACACACAACATTGATTTTTTTTTCATTTTACTAAACACAGATTTTGTGTGACGATGGATTCAAAAGTTCCACATTAATTTTTTTCAAATTGTTTACATTTACTTAGAGGGCAATCTTTCAGCCTATTTTATCTGATGTGAAAAAAAAGTGTCCATACAAACCGCATGTTTTGGGGAATTCATACGTTTCTATGAAAAAGATGGCGAAATATGCTTTTGCAACAACATTCCAAGCGTTATGGCATCTTTAGATCTATGTCACAAACCAGAGGAATGGCGACTTTTTATTGATGCGTCTAAGGTGAGTCTAAAAGCAGTACTCCTTTACATTGTAAATAAATATAACCCCATTCATATAGGGTATGCTTCAGGGGGAAACGAAACATATAATACCCTGAAAAAACTATTACTTGTGTTGAAGTGCAGTGATTTTAAGTGGAAAATTTGTGCTAACTTGCCAGTCATTTCTATTCTGCTGGGAATGGAACAAGGTTACACGAAATATTCATGCTTTATCAGCGATTGGGACAGTCGTGCTAAAACTAAACATTATTGTGTACAAACGTGGCCTTCTCGGAAGTCTCTATAACCTGGTGATAAAAATGTAATTAATCAACCTTTTGTAGCATCAGTGAACATATTACTCCCACAACTCCATATCAAGTTGGGATGGATAAAAAATTTCGTGAAAGCTCTTAATCGGGACGGTAAAATATTTGCGTTTACCCGAAACTTGTTCCCATCAATATCGGATGCCAGAATAAAAGAAAGCGTATTTGTAGGTCCAGAAATTCGGAAAATTAAGAAAAATCACCAGTTTGAAAGTATTCTTACGACAATAGAAAAAAACTCATGGCTTTCACACAAGGACGTTGTGCATAATTTCTTAGGGAAAAACAAAGCTACAAATTACAAGTGTATAGTTCAAAATATGGTAAACAATTTTAAAAAGCTAAATTGTCGCAAGTCATTAAAGCTTCATTTCTTGCACTCTCACACTGACTTTTTCCCAGATAATATGAGAGCAATCAGCGACAAGAATGGTGAACGATTTCACCAAAAAATTTCTGCTATGGAGTCTCGTTATTCATCGCAATGGAATGCAGCAATGCTTACCGATTACTGTTAGTTCATCAAGAGAGCAGATACTGAACATAAATATAAACGCAAAAATAGGTACTAATGTACTCAAATTGTGTTCAGCTGCGTAAACTGTGTGTAAAATATGTGGAAAATGTGTATAAACAGTATACAAGTATACTGCTGGTAAATTTAACATTTATGTATTATTATTATGTATTATTATACGATACCCTAAACTGTGATATATCGTAATAACCTATAAATACATATCCTTTGTTTAAAAAAATTAAGAGCCCAGTGAAAATTTCTAATATCATTTTTATTTACTCAAGAGTGTATATAATTGGAATATTAACTTTAAATTTAAGAAAAAAATTAAAAAGTCGTCATTTTTTGTTTATCTGTGTTATTGAAGGAAAACAAATAAATACTATTTAGCAGGTCTGTATTTTTTAAACAAATTACATGTCCCATTTTATTCAATGCACAAATGTTTATATGAAAATATTGTGAAAATGTATTACATGTATGGCAATGAGCGCCAAACATTTTCCTCTCAGAATAAAAGTGAATAATAGACAAACCTCTGTTTAGCATAAACATTTTCGATTCCTAGCACCTACATATTTATGCATTTCTACCTCTGAATGGCGGACACCTCCGAATACACTGAGAAAATTGACACTTTCAAATCTAAGTAAATCGATGTTTTCATTTTGTTATGAAACTTTTTGTTTCAAATAGGTCGACCCACTGCTTTCAATTCTGAAATATCAGAAATACTCAGAATACTGAAACATGGACATACTCAAAACTATTCACTTAGAGGTCAGTTCATACTCATTTTTGAAACATGGACATACTCAAAAATGAATAGAGTCATTTTTAAACTCATTTTTGAAACATGGAAATACTTAAAAATGAGCACATACAAGTCAGTTCATGCTCATTTTTGAAATATGGACATACTCAGATATGAGCACCTAATGTTTTATTCTTGAGTGTGTGCATGTTTTCCGAAATGAGTATATACATGTTTCAAACTTGAGTAATTTTGATTCGGAGCCATTCTGACTATGCGACATACTCACATTTGAGTATTTTTTGCTCAGTTTTGAAAATGTCGTTTTTATCTCACAGGCTATCAAAGCCTGAGAGTTTATGTGCCCGCCGGTTCTGTATGTACGTACGTACGTACGTATGTATGTATGTATGTATGTATGTATGTATGTATGTACGTAACGCGATAACTCTTGATGGAACTAACCGTTTTACTTTAAATTTTGTTTATAGGTTCCTTGTGATAAGGCGCTTCCCTGATTAGTTTTGGAGGTTCATTGGTTAAGCATAAAGGGGGGAAACGGGTGGGCTAACCCCCCAAAATTTAGATAAATGGGTTTTTCATGCAGAATTATCCATTTTCTTCAAATTTTGTATATAGGTTCATTTTGATAATGTGCTTCTGTCATTAGCTTTGGGGGTTCATTGGTTAAGTGTAAAGGGGGAAATGGGGGGGGTAATTCCCCTAATTTGGATAAATGAGTTTTTCATGCAGAATTATCCGATTTTCTTCAAATTTTCTATATAGGTTCATTGTGGTAAGGCACTTCCCTGATTAGTTTTTGGGGGTGCATTGGTTAAGTATAAAGAGGGATACGGGGGTTTAATCCCCCTTAATTTAGATAAATGGATTTTTCATGCAGAATTATTCGATTTGCTTCAAATTTTGTATAATTGTTCATTGTAATAAGGCGCTTTCATGAATAGTTTTGGGGTTCCATTGGTTAATTATAAGGGGGGCTGATCCCACCTTAATATATTGCCGATTTCTTTATTTTTCGAGGGGCTTATTTCAAATTCTTTGAAATAAGAGTATAATATATAATTAGTGTGAATAGCCTGTGAGCTCAATGCTCTCAGTTTAACTGGACAGTTTTCTTTTTATTTGAGTATAGCCGATACATTTTTTGCTCTCGAAGTATCAGCTATTCAGAGGATTCAATTTATAATAATATAGTTGCAGTTTTAAATATTGGACAAACGTTGAAACATTTATGTTAGGCTTAGAAATATTTTATTGAATATTTTAAAAGAAAAATATATGATGCTTAATCATTATAAATGTTTACTGTGAGATATAGTCTTTCAGAAAAATAAAGTACTCATAAGTACATTAGATTTAAATTGATTTCATATAAAATTATGAACAGTTGATTTCGGCTTCCCAGTTGCAATCAACTTAGCTCCCAGTCTATTGTAAGTAGAGTGTCTTGTAAGTGAGTAAGAGTAAATTGAGACAGTATGTATGTAATATACATAATAAATATACAAAAATTTATTTATTTTTACAGTACCGTATTGCTTAAATTATATTACGAAATTTTATATAATAATCACCGAATGTTTAGTTTGGAATTACATTCTTATAAAAGAAACTGAAACCAGAGAAAAGTAAATAAATAAAAACTTATTTATGAAGACATGAGTGAAAACATTTTTGCTGAAATAATTTAAGGGTAAATAAAAACAAAAAAAGACGAAAATATCAACTTTTTAGAATACATTCTTTTACATAGTATAAGCAGAATTAAGATGCGCATACTAACAGAAATGAGTGCAGGAAAATTCTAGCAAAAAATTCATTGGGTATATAATATTTTTTTATTCGTTTAATTAGAAAGAGCGTTTATACCCGTAAGGCATGGTGACGTCACGGCGACGTCACTGTGAAGTCACACTGTGACTTTGTGACCGTCGTCGTGACGTCGATGTGAAGTCATTGTGACGTAAATGCGAGGTCGTTATGGCCGTTTTCAAGGCTTTCTGTGACCTCACAATGTGACTAATTTGTGAAGTCACCGTGCGACTTCAATGTGAAAAATGTGACGAATCTGCATCGGATAAGGTGACCAGATTTTACCTGAATCCTATACGGATTGTTCGGATAAAATTTTTTTTGATTCAAGTTTGTGACGTTTGTGACGACACTGCACCGGGTCGGGTGACCAGATTTTACCCGAATCCAATCCAGAAACTTCGGATCGATCTTTTTGGATTTGTTTGGCTACAGAATAGATTTCGATTAGTTGTCGTGTGACCTGATTTTCGTTAACCCGATCTGACCCGAGTCGGGTATAATGTTTTTACTGTAAGTCTTGTTTGGAATAGAATCTTGCATACGACCGAGTAACCAGATTTTATCAGAAATTGTGTTACGATACAATTTCTGATGTCGGCTCGGATCTAGATTCATACACGAATCCGGTTATATACTTCTTGAACATGATTGAATGTCAACTTGAACATGAATGATGGTTGACTGAAACTATATTTTGATTCAACCCGTATTCTTACCCTAACCCAAAAACAACAACAACAAAAAATCTGTAAGCCCACAACCCAACCGAACCTGATAAATGATTTCGCATAGATTCGGATAACAAGATTTCATCAAATACGGATAAGATCGACGATAAGGATTGGATCGGCAATCATTTTTATTGATGCAACTCGTATTCAAATTAAAACTTTGCATCTGATTGAGAAACCGGTTAACACGAAACTTTCTGACACATTTATGAACAAACTTTTAAATGCATGGTACTTGCATGCCTGATTATTAAAGCTATTTGGAATGAATAGTGTTTTCCATTTTTAGATAAATGTAATACTTAAGATCAATGTCGGTCACGTTTTACCCGTTTCTGACGCTGCACGTCGGAAATTTGGTTCAAAACACCGACTTTGATAGTGTTTTCTGAAACATCATCTGCCGTTACCAAAAAATGGATAAGGCCATTCGATTATATATAGGGTAGATGTGCCAGTAATGGACACCCTTAAAGAATTTCTTTAACAATTATTTTTTAATTAATAGTTATAATTGTTATATTCAACATTTTTTAATATTATATTACTCTACCAACAATATTTAACCATGCTCATAGTCACATTTCCCAATGTGAATCTAAATTTAATTGTAAATAACAAAAATAAATCAAAACACCCTAAACTCCAGTAATGGACACCTCACAAAAATTAATAGATAATTGATATTATGATTGCATTTAAAACTAGAATTTAAAGATAGCATATTAATGAAATAAATAAAGCTGAATTTTTATTGGTTATTTTTTTATAAACCAAAAACATTGAAGGTGTCCCATTACTGGAAGGCGGTCCATTACTGGCACATCTACCCTTTTCTGAATAAGAACACATGCCAATTTCATGTATTTCCGAATAAAAATGAATTCAGAAATATGCCAGAAATTAGCTATTTTGGATTTGAGAACAACTTTAAAGAAAATATAAGTATACATTTTTAAATAAGCATTCTGAAAAATTTATATTAGGAATCAATTTAAATAATAGATATACCTATTGTGTGATATTATTAAATAATAAACATTGTATTAAGCAGTAAAACAGTTTTCGTTGTAAATGAAATATAGAACTTAAGATCATAAATGCCAAAAAAAATTATATATTTTTTTAATTTACAAATTATTTTATTTATAGTTTTTGATAGAATACTAAATTCAGAACTTAAATATCAATTTTTACAGTAAAAACATTCGATAACACAGCTGGAAAAATTACCTTAACTAAACAGTTATTTTATTGTTTCATCAATATTTATTATTTTTGTGCATCTAACATTGACATATCTCGACAAATAAATTATTCAATGCATTAAAATGTCGCATTTTTTTTCAATTATACCGGAAAATTATTTCTGCAAACCTACACTAGCAACGAAATTATTAAATTGCAAATCAAATATTAATAGTTTTAAAAATTGCAATGTTTTTAATTATAATGAATAACTATGAAAATTGAACTAAGAAACGCAAAACATTAAATAAATTCCTCCTTTTACATAACACTTTACATTTAGAATACATATTGTTAGTAAATACTTTAAGATTTTTTCCAAATAGTCTAAAAAAAAATAAAACATTAAAGATAAAATTTAATACAAGTGATTTTTTAAAAGAAAATTTAAACATCTTAACTTTTAAATAATGCAATATTAAATGTACTAGTACTAAACATGCACTATTAACAAAACTGCGAAGACATTAAAAGTTACCTGCTGATCTATATGTAAAGGTGTTATTGTTGAATGCTCCTTATCTGCTTCCCTTTCATTGAAAAATTAGACTGTACATCCACTACAATAATTTTCAAATTATTCCAGCAGAGAGGTGTGTTCATAGATCTGAGAAATCAAATATCACCCAGGCCTTATGAACGCACCCGGCTAGACACAGGGAGATGTTAAAATGGATGGTTTACTTTAAAATGGAGATTGTTCACTTTAAAACGTTAATTTACTTACACAGTATAAATCTACAAACTTAATAGAACGCAACACACGCTAATCCTATCCTAACTTCGAATGAGAAAAAATCGTCTGCCTTCAATATGCGCGCGCAGTATTGTTTAAACACAACAAAATAACAGCTAGCAGATGTTTCCAACTTTACCGCAAATGATATAGGAAGAAAATAATTTAAATAAAGAAATTTCAAAACCTTTATAATTTATATGGCTGAAAAATGAACTTCTAATGATGCTATAATATTCTTTTTTTATATGAGAGAGTTTTGTATTCTTAGAAATAAGCTGTGAAAATTTACATTTTTATATATTTTTTAATCCATTGCATTTGCTTTAGACGTCAAAAGTAAAGATAAATTTTAAATAATAATTGATTTAATAGGCTTTATAAAGTAATTTCGACATAAATTTAAATTGCAATCAAATTTCCTAAGTACAAATTTTTTATTTTTTACACTCTATCGAAAAGAGCAATATATTTAATAGAGGTGACATCTTACTAAGCACTGGCCAGTTTTGGATAAATTGCTATAGGAATGACATATACTTTATAACATGTTTTTAATTCATTTTTGCTCGGAAATACACGAAATTGGCTCGTGTTTTGTTCAGAAACTATGTTATTGAAAAACCTTTTCCATTTTTTGTTAAAAGCAGAAGATCTTTCAGAAAAGAATGTCAAAGTCGGCGTTTTGATTTGAATATCCGACGTGACAGTGAAAGACAGGAGAAAAACTGGTCGTCACGTGACACGAATTGCTTATAACTCGATAAATAACTAAATTTCTATTTAAGGATTTTTACCTGTGTATTATATAGTATATTTTGTTAAAGTCCATGATAATGGTAATGAAAATTGTAAAAAATTATCTGCCTCATATATGTAGACAGATATTTATTTATTATTTTATTTTGGAAATACTCAATATATTTAAATAGTGTGTGGCAATATTTTTATTAATGATTTAGGTACATGACATAATTCAAATCTATATTTTATGAGTTTTTTTTTTTCCAAATTCACTCTCCGATCACACCGTGAAGTCACAGAGTGTTGGCATTTTGGTCATAGGTTTTACGTGACTTATGTGACTTGCATTGACGTCATTGCAACGTCACAAAAATTTCTAAAGCTGTCAAAAAGTAATTTTCTTTATGTTATAAGATGCTATAAAGTTTATTTTAAGTTTTCTTTAGATCTTCAAGACGTTCACATTTTGGTCACAGTGTGACGTTACAAAGTGGTGGCATTTTGGTCACAGATGTGACGTGACGTACGTGACTCACATTGACGTCACAATGACGTCACTGTGACTGTGCATGCTATGCGGGTACATAAACGTACTAAGTACAAATATTTGTTTTGATATTTTAAAACAATGATAGCCATTGTTTGTATTTATAAATAATTACTGAATGAAAATGTATGCTCGCTTAAATTTATTATTATGTATAAAACATTTTATATATTTGAAGCATGAAAAATTTACTCGAACTTGTTTATATTTATTTTTCCCAGATTACTATTTTGTTTACATAATTAATACTTGTAGCATCATTCCCATGTAGCTAAATTTATTTTGCATGTTGTTATACGGAAAACACGAAAACTTCATAGTATTAAATAACGAGTGCTCTTTTTTTAGATATTTGTATTTATTCATTATTAAGATATCACCAAATGTAGTGCACCGATAATTAATTACATTACTGCATGGAGAATGGTTTATTAAGGCTTACTAATTTTCCTGTGCTCGAAATCATTGTCACGATAAAAAAAAATCAGAAATGTATATATTACTGCTACGAATAAAACCACAATGAAATGTCATCCGTAAATAAAGTTAAACAATCTGAAAAAAAAAGTACAGGGTGTCCATAATTAAACGACCCTACTTTAAAGTTCTCTACAGACGACACTATTGGTCAGAAAGTTGTGAAATTTTGTGAAGGACATAATGAAGGAATGGGAATTTGTTTAAGCGAAAAAAATAATTCAAAAGTTCGCCACTAGCTGGCGTTTTTAATTAATTACGCATTTAGCATACATTTAGGATAGTTTACATATTTTATTGTAACTAAACATGTTCCATATGACGGCCATCATTTACAGCTACCATCTGGAATCGTAAGATAGCAAGTTCTACAGTTGACCGCAGTGTGTTCTGGGAAATGCTAAAAACATGTCACGAAAAAAATTTTGTTCAACATGTTTTGTTGTAATAAAATTTGTAACCTATCGTAAATGTATTCTAAATCGGTAATACCTTTAAAAACGCCTGCTGGTGGTGAATTTTTGAACTATTTTTTTTTCACTTAAACAAATTCCCATTCTTTCATTATGTCCTTCACAAAATTTCACAACTTTCTGACCAATAGTTTCATCTGTAGACATTTTAAAAGTAGTGTCGTTTAATTATGAACACCCTGTATATAAATAAAATTAATTTCTACATGCAGAGAAAACCGTCATAAAAATTAAACGAAAAAGTGAATTCTGTTATCGATTATCAATAGCTATATCTATATCTATGTTATGTATATAACATAAAAATACAATATACATAATACCTATTTTATACACATATTGTAGTGCACATAAAGAAGTGCAGTGTGCAAGAAAGGGCTCACAAGGTAGTCGATTTTTTTTTTTAGCAGCAAAAAAAAATTTTGTTAAAAATGTCGCTGGTAGAGGGCGCTGACGATCCGAAACATAATGAACAGGACAGCAGTACGCTCCATCCATTTATTCTTACAAGGACAATTGTTCAACTTGACCTCCAGAACATTGTACGACACAACTGAGGCAACTCACAACGCTTTTTACAACTGAATGCAACATGTCGGAAAGAATTGCACAAACTCTACGTTCAAATACTAGAACAACTTCACCAACAACGCTCGATCGGGTAATGATAACATTCTGAAAGCGAATGAGAAATCCTCGTGTATGCCGGTTTTTTATTGCAGGATTAATTTGCATAATTCTGCTGAATCTCTAGCATGTTAGCGCCATCTACAGGTGACTTTTTTAACTAAAACTTTTTTTTTTTTTGCTGCTAAATAAAAATCCGACTACCTTGTGAACCCTTTCTTGCAAACCGCACTTCTTTATCATAATTTCTTCCTTTTTTATGAATTTTTAAAGTTTTAACGAAATTGTGGTTCACCCGGTATTTTCGTCAAAACAAATTTCTTCGTAGTATATTAATGAAAAAGAATGTGTTGTGTTTTGTAATAGATTGCATATTATATTGTATGGTATTACTTAAAACATGAAAAAAGACTAGCTAGAAAAACTTAACAAAATATTTGTTTATATTTTTACATCAAGTGTGTTTAAATAAAGCTCTGTTTCTCTTATTAATGGGAAATTTCTACTACAGAATAATTAATACTTCTGTCACTTCTGAAGCTAAACTATTTTTTTCAGTGAAAAATTATTCTTCTCCGTTCAATAAAAGCTGTTGCAATTATTTCTTTGAAACAATTTTATTCTCTCAAAAATTTTGTTTTCTGCATTTATATTAATTTGTTGAAATTTCTTGCATAACAAAGAGAGAAATAGTGCACTTTCCTCACGCTAAACAATTTAAACATTTAATATACTTTTTAAGCTTGTAGAAGAAGTAATGTTACTTTCATGCATCAGATCTAAATACAGGGTGCGCCACAAGAATGTATACATAATTTGAATGATTCTAACTCCAATTGTTATTCACATGTAATTAATATTTAAATTGCAAAAGAATCTACATAAAATGTACAACTTTTTCTCCTACCACATATGTTTAAAATTATCAAAGTTCTGGTCAATGCGCTGTACATAAAGATGTGCCATTGATTCAAAAATTTCAACAAACATTTAATTTGATGTTGTGGCGCATTCTTGATCAATTGGTGTTCCAGAACGTTGTCTATGCACATCCATTCGTTTCAAACTTATATTTTATCCAATGAATTGTAAGTCGCATTACTGGATCTCTATGAAACTCACTGCGATATTGATTTTTATACATCTGCTACATTTTCATACTTACAATAGTGTTTTAAAATACCTTTTTTTTCAAAATTTAATCTTTGTCCACTCATTATTTCCAGTTAATTACACTTTAAAAAGAAAAAAAAATGAAAGTTTTGACCCGTTAAACAGTGTATGTATAAATTTTTCTGACGCACAGAACGTTTAGAAAGTTCTGACCCATTAAACAGCGTTTGTATACATTTTTCTGACGCACAGAACATTTAGAAAGTTATGACCCATTAAACAGCGTACGTATACATTTTTCTGAAGCAAAGAAAATGTAGAAAGTTATGATCCGTTAAACAGCGTATGTATACATTTTTCTGACGCGAAGAAAATTTAGAAAGTTATGACCCGTTAAATGGGTATGTATGCATTTTTCTGACGCAAAGAAAATTTAGAAAGTTATGACCCGTTAAACAGCGTGTATATACATTTTTCTGACGTAAAGAAACTTTAGAAAGTTATGAGCATTTAAACAGCGTAAATATACATTTTTCTGTCGCAAAGAAAATTTAGAAAGTTATGACCCGATACACAGCTTATGTATACATTTTTCTGACGCAAAGAAAATTTAGCAACTTATGACCATTTAAACAGCGTAAGTATACATTTTTCTGGCGCAAAGAAAATTTAAAAAGTTATGACAGTTCAACAGCATATGTATAAATTTGTCTGAATTACCCATTATTATTAAGTTTCTGTATATGTTCTGCTGTCGACATATACAATTTTTTTATTTAATATACAGTCGAACTTGTTTTAATATGAGGAGCAAGGACAATGTAAAAGTCATCGTATTAATCATTAGTCATAATACAAGTGAAGATAATAAAACTCTTAAAAAAACTCATTTAATTAAATTAATTACTGATAATAATATAATAAAATCACTTGTTAACTTTAAATTAAATAGTAATTATTGCTTAAAGTTATAAAAACATAAAACCAAGTGTTTAAAATTGCCTTTTAATATAGATTAGATACGTTTCCTACGCTCTAACGGCGACATCTTCTGATCAAAATGATCAATAAAATATTCTCGCAAAGTTTTTGAAAATGGTAAACATAAACCACGAGATCACATGCCCAATGTATTTCACGTTTTCCAGTTTGACCAATTTAAAAACCTGCTTACATTGGGCATGTGATCTAGTGGTTTATGTTTACCATTTTCATAATTTTGCGAGAATATTTTATTTACCATTTTGTTCTGAAGATGTCGCCGTTAGAGCGAAGAAAACATATGTAATCTATATTAAAATGTATTTTTAAACATTTCGTGTCATGTTTTTTATAACTTTAAGCAATAATTACTATTTGATTTAATTACTACTATTAATTTCTTTAATTATATTTCATTGATAAAATTAACTATCATAAAGTAAACATAACATATTCAGTCATTCATTCGTAATGTAATTGACTTTAGCCTTTTTTTCTAAACAAAATTACAGTATTGTAGTACTGTAGTAAGACCCTCTAAAAAACTAGTAATTACAAAGGGCATGAACATGGATCTGTAATGTAAACGAACACCGGAAAAATGTATCTAACATTGCAATAGTCACTGAGATTTCCCAGCTATTGATTTCCCATATGCTGTTAATTTTCGAGAAAAATAAGAGCTACGAAAAGACTGGTTAATGTGCCCCAGATTCCAGGTTGACGGAGGATAAACAAATAAAGGTTTTCTTCTATGCTTTTTCGTTTCCATGGCTCAGTTGTAAATCTTATAAAGGAGTTTTGTTTGAAACATTGCTATCTCTCCCTCATTATCTCTACTTCCTTTCATTCTTTCAAGACGTCGGGACATTCTTTTGCAGTTTTTTGGTGTTGAGGGGGGGTGGTGTCTCCTTTAATATTGAAATTATGTCTAGTAAAAGATGTATTTCACATTATCAGACAGTTGTAATGTAGATATATTATAGCTGAGATAGAACAGTGTTCGATGAGAAAGGGATTTTTTCCTTATTCTATCTTATTTTTCCCAAAAAATCACATTGAAATGGACAGATGTTTTGCTCGTATTAGCTGTCATACTGCATTTGTAGCTAGTAAAATGCGTGAAAGCTATAATGTAGTTCAAATGGTGAACCATTATGAAGGATGTGTTTTTAGTGTATTCAATATCTGGACAACAATAAATGAATTTTAGCACTTTTATGCAATGTGAAGTAAGCACTTGTGAATTGTACTTATTTTTTGTTAATTTTAAATTCTATATTTTTAAATAAAAATATATCCTTGACTAAGGCAGACATCATATGATACATTAGTTTCAAAACGATCTGTTTACAAAACGCAAATGATAATTCTTCAGATTATAATAAGTAAACTGTAGTCTAAATAACCCTTTTCCCATTTCTACAGATTTAAAGATAAGAGGACATAAATACAAACAAACTCAACATAAACACTAGTCGTTGGGGGCCACCATAATACTTACCCATCATGGATATGCATAATATACAATATGAAAATAAAACATGTCTAAACTTTTTATAAAATGCATTGCGATTCGAATAAAATCGTGGCTTGATATCGTCATAAACTTTAAATGCTCTATTACTCCAAAATTCATAATCATATTAACTAACGGTTTACTGCGTCGGATTATGAGTCTTATTTCCAATTAAAATATATCTTTGAATTGAAATTTAAATGAAGTACAGGGCCAGGAAAATTCAAAGAGTGCGGAAAATATGATTACAAATATCTCGACCACTAATTATCCGATCGACTTCATTCTTTGTGCACAATTTATGTGTTTTTATTGTCTTTTATATTCCCTCCTTAAAATAAACAATTTCGAAAATTTTTATATACCTTTTATCAGAACGAATATTTCGAGAGTCCGAAAGTCCGAAAAAAATAGTTCCGGTTATTCGAGGTTATTGAAATGAAATAGGCTTCTTCCCATTATTAAATACTAAGTACTCACCAAATTTCAAGTCTCTATCTCGATTTGGTCGGGAGATAAAGCGTTTACAGACACACAGACACACAGACAGACAGACGGACGGCTAATTTGTTTTCTTAAAATATGGTTTTCGGAATCTCCAGTGTCTAAAACGTGTAAATCCGTCAATTTTTTTTCGATTTTCAAAACGATTGCAAGGCTTACACTATACTACGTATGATGGGTAAGTAATATCCTTTTTCGGAGAAATCAGTTTTTTATTCAAACACTTATTTTTTCCCCTGATTAGACTATGATAAGAAAAACTTTTATTCTTAGTTTATTGTAACAAAATTTGTTCCCTTCAATAACTCAGATTGTGTCTGAGAAGAATTTAGGTAATTCAATTGTGTCATAATTACGCCCTTTATCGATGTCGTTATTATTATTTTTTCATTATGTTGAAAGCGTTGTAGACCTATATTTTGTTCACCCGCAGAGTTGAAAAGATTCTTTGCTTACTGGAAAAAAAGTGTTATCCAAAATATAATACATATGAAAGTATATCTTTTTAATGCAATCTGTTTTCGCATTGCTCTTAAAATTTGTCTAATTCTGCAATGATGAAACATATATTTAAAATAAATTATTAAACATGCCTGCAGTTTTATAATGAATGAAAATGATAATATTTGACTTTGAATCATTTATGAAATTAAAATAAGAGATAAGAGTTCTGCTGTCCTTTTGTTAAATATAATCATAGTTCTATATCAAAATACAGGATGTAAACTACACATAAGTATTTATTATTTTTATATTTGACAGCGTAAAAAGGAAAATACCTTTGTTAAACTACATATTAACCCCTTAAGCACAATATTCAATTTAGTAATAGTATGCTGAATACCAGCTATGTTAAATTTCGACAAAAATACAAAAAAAAAATTCAAAAATACAAAATACCTACCGGAAATTTTAAAAGAATAATTTTAATTTATACAATCATGAAAAGTGTCATATATAAAAAGTCATTATATAAAATACAAATTACTGCTATCACTTTCTGATGTGAATTCAGAATTTTGAATTTAAAAAAAAGGCCAAATTGGCAACCTGGACGTACGTACGCATATACGTCCTGGTATTACAGATAGAGGTGTTCATAACGTACGCAGGTACGTCGTGGGCTTAAGTGTGTGGTTAAGAAAAAAATACGTTTTCTTTATTGAAATATTTCTATTCTGGCTAGACTGTAACATGGAAAAATTTTATTCTATGTGCGCTGTAACAAAATGTATCCCCTTTATTAATTAATTAATTGTTGGGAAAATATTGGTGTAATGCAATTGTATCATAATTAAGGCCTTTCTCGTTTACGTTATCGTTTAATTACTCCTCATACATAGTATAGGATAAGTCTTGTAATCGTTTTGAAAATCGAAAAAAAATTGGCGGATTTACACGTTTCAGACACTTGATATTCCGAAAAACATATTTTTAGAAAAAAAAAAATCCCTCCGCTGTCTGTGTGTGTCTGTGTGTCTGTAAACGCTCTATCTCCCGAACAAATTGAGATAGAGACTTGAAATTTGGTATGTGTTTAGTATGTAATAATGGGAAGAAGCTTTTTGAATTTATGAACCTCGATTATCCTGAACTATTTTTTTCGGATTCTCGAAATATTCGTTCTGATAAAATGTATATAAATATTTTCGAAATTGTTTATTTTAATGAGTGAATATAAAAGACAATAGAAAAACATAAATTTTGCATAAAGAATGAAGTTAATCGGGTAATGAGTTGCCGAGGTATTTGTAATCTTATTTTCTGCACTCTTCGATTTTTCCTGACCGTGTATTTCTTTTATATTTCAATTCAAAGATATATTTTAATTGAAAATGAGACACTTAATCTCACGCAATAAACCGTTAGTTAATATGATTAACATTTTTGGAGTTATAAGGATGTTTCTTTTACGCAATTCAGTAATAGAGCATTTAAATTTTATGACGTCATGAGACCATGATTTTATTCGAATTGCAATGCATTTTATAAATAGTTTACACATGTGTTATTTTCATATTTTATATTATGCATATCCATGATGAGTAAGTATTACGGTGGCCCCAACGACTAGTCTTTATTTGTTAGGCTTAACATCCTGCATTTTGTTCACCTGCAGAGTTTAAAATGCATACATGCAATTAGTATCATAATTTATATGTAAATAAATTATGAAAATGCTTTAACTCATTTATCACAAATAAAGAAAGGAAATAGTTGAAAGTAAAAATACCCTTTCAAAGAAATCAGTTTCTCTTATTGAACAAATTCTATCCCATTCTGATTAGGCAATAAAAAGAAACACTTTTGTTCTTTGTGTATGGTACGAAAATTTATTTTCTTGATTAACTCTTTTAATGTTCGAAAAGTATTGAGGTAATTGAATTGTGTGATAATAAAGTATTTTCCCGTTGACGTTATTGTTCTTTTTTCATTACGTTGAGTAGCTTAAAGACCCACATTTTATTCACCAGGAGAGTTGAAAATATTACTTTACTGAAACCAAACATTATTCAAAAATATTTCCTACTAAATTTTCTGTTGTATATATGAACAAAAATAAAATAAACTAGACGGATGTGCCAATCTCAAAACTTTCTTCTATCTCACACAAGTTTCGCATACACTAAAAAGAATCAGCAACCAATTTATATCAAGGTCTAACAGAATTTAAAGTTTTATTAAATTCCGTGCATTAGTTCTAGAGATATGACTATTGCTAAAATCGTGTATATTGTGCAAAATGCAGCATAGCAGCGCCACATGTTGAGAGATTTAGACCAAAACGTTATCAACAACAACTTATGACAACGTCTAACTGAATCTGAAGCTTGATGAAAATCCGTGCATTAGTTCTTGAGATATAGTTATCGGGATAATAATGAACAAAGTAGAATAGCAGCGCCACTTGTTGGGCTATTTAGACCAAAACATAAGCAGCATCTATTTATGTCAAGATCTAACAGAATCTGAAGTTTGATGGAATTCTGTGCATTAGTTCTTGAGCTATAGATATCGTAAAAATCATGAAAAATGTGGTATAGCAGCGCCACCTGTTGAGATATCGACACAAAAGCCTAATAAACGTCTATTTATGCCTAGGTCTAATTGAATCTGAAGTTTTATGAAAATAAGTGCATTAGTTCTTGAGATATAGCTACTGCGGGAAGCGCGAGAAATGCAGCATAGCAGCGCCACCTGTCGGGCGATTTTCACCAAAAACTAATGAGCAACAATTTATATCAGGGACTAACTGAATATAAAGTTTTATTAAATTTCCTGTATTAGTTATTGAGATAGAGCGCTCACAATTTTTTTTCGCATACAGACAGACAGACAGATATTTTCTAAAAACAGTCAAATCGTGTTCAAGACCTTCTAAAACGTATAAATCCGTCGAAAATCGGAAGTCGAAAATTTTCATGAATCCAATACTTTCTTCTTGTAAAGATAGAAGAATGTAAAAATGTCATTTTAGTTATTGATCAAATTCATTTTAATTACAATGTATGATAATTAAAATATGCAAACATTACGTCTGATTAATATAAAACAAGAAATAAAATTACTTAAAATACAGTGACTTTTATTCAAATAGACATATAAAAACACTACGTATACATTTCGAATGAAAACCTTTATCCTTCTTCAGTGCATATGACGAAACATCATAAAAAATGACAAAAATCAACTTACTTATGTGAAACATACATTAAAACATATATTACAGTTATTTATAAAGTTAGCATTTTAATAAAAGAATAGAGTACTCAAATGGAATATTTCCGTCTTCTTTAATTGAGATAACAGCTGAATTTATGCCAAGATTCCAGGAATATTTCCGCTCTATAGTCGTAATTTTTGTAAGTCAAGTGATTGTTCTGTTTCAACTGCACGTGAAATGAATTTCGATAAGGGTTCTCAGATTTAAATGATGTTTAATTTTTAGGTAACTGTCATTGCAAAAACTTAAAAGCTACCTATTGCAGCCGTTCGGAGGAAAGCAATTCCGGAAAATTTTGGCATATTTTCACCGATCATGAGTCCCAGACACCAAAACCACTCTCCGTTCTAATATTGATTTACATATATATATATATTTATATGACATCTATGTCATACGATAGCACTCGTATTTATAAACCGTTTTGTATGATACTAAGTATGTGTATTAAGCTCAACAATATCTTAAAATCTAGTTCGGTGGCCGAGTTCGCCATCTTGTTTCAAAATGGCGGCCACTAAAAGATTAAAAACTAAAAAATATATTTAAAAAAATTGTAATTCAAATTTATTTTTTGCTTAAGTATTAGGCCTTGATACAAGGATTCCGTAACATTTTTTGTTTTGTCTCTATCTTAAAAAATGGCTGAGATAGAGCAGTTTGAAATTCTAGGGTGGCTGACATTTTGAAACAAGGCAACAGATTAAAACGGGATACGTTTTTGTTCGCAAACTAATATAAAAATGAATAAATAATTAATTAAAACAGAAAGAGATGTTGGTGACTACATAAGTGTTAAGTATTATGTTATGAGATATAGGTATTAAATCTTTAAAATAACACTGTAATGATGTTTGTATATCAAATATTTGTTTGTACTGTCATTAAAAAAACAAGTACTTCACAATTATTATTTATCTTTTTATATTATTTTCTAATGTATATTATTAATTACGTACTGAAAAGTTTTTTTCCCTGAAGAATAATTTTTAGTGCTCCATATTTTGAAAAATAATATGGGAGCAATGTAAAAATAATTTTAATATGTTCCGATAATAATATTTTAGTAATGATGTGTTTGTTTAATGCTGAGTAGAGATTTAACACTTAAACATAAAAAAAAAAATTAAAGGTACACTTACTACACTGTTTTCAAAACACAAGTATTTATAATCATTTTTAAAAGACTATATTAAAAAAGTCCTTCTGGCCTGTACCGGGAGGAAAAGATAGCTTTCATAGTCTATGTTTTAAAAATTTAACTAATTTTACTCAAACACCCGAAGCTAAACTGCTTGGATCCCGTTTATAGAAGTTTCAATCCAAGTTTTCGTTAATACTGAATTTGAATGCGAATTTCAGCTTGAGAATTACAGAATAACAAAAATCAGATTGTTTCAAAATGTCAGCCACCCTAGAATTTCAAATCATCATATCTCAGCCATTTTTAAAAATAAATCCAAAACAACGAATGTTCCGGAATCATTATATCACGTCTAACACTTAACAGAAAAAACGTTTTCAATTTATAATTTTTATACAACTTTTTGAATTAAAAAAAAATAACAAAAAAATAACTTGCAGTTATTTTGAAACATGATGGCACATGAAGCTGGCCAACGAACTCGGTCGAGACCTTGGTCTGTTCTGTACACATGATCAGTCATAGTCATTTCGGTTTATAAATACGTGAGTTACAGCATAACAAATATCAGATTGTTTCAAAATCTCAGCCACACTAGAATTTCAAACCGCCATATCTCAGCCATTTTTTAAGATATAACCAAAACAAAACATGTTCCAGAATCCTTGTATTATGTTCTAACACTTAACAGAAACAATATTTGTTTTCAATTTATAACTTTTTTGTTCACCTTTTTGAATTTTTAAAAATTTAAAATTCTTTTAACTGGTTACCATTTTGAAACAAGATGGCGGATGAAGCTGGCTAACGAACTCGGTCGAGACTTTGATATGTTCTGTACACATGATCAGTCACATACAAATAGGTTCATAAATAAGAGAGTTACAGCATGACATATGTCAGATATATATATATATATATATATATCAACATTTGAACAGAAGGTGGTTTGGGGGTCTGGGGTCATGATCGGTGAAAATATAACCCAATCTTTTTGGAATTGCTTTCCTCCGAACGGCTTCAATAGGTAGCTTTTTGCCATGAAAGCTACCTAATAAAGTACTTAAAACGTATCTTTTAATTATTTGATTTCACAACGATACTATGAAATGACATAAAACAATAAAATATTTTCATGGCCAAAACTAATCGTAAATTTCTCGGAAGACGAAAATAAATAAAATTTATAAGCATGATATATTTGAATAAATATGCATAAGAAGATATAATAATTTCAAGATTAAGCATTAAATACCAGATTAATTACATTGTAATTAACAGTTTAGATAGTATTAGTGTTCCTATAGACATTAATTATTCTTCTACTGAATAACAATGAATGTTTTGTAAAACAATTCTTCGTCTTTCACAGGACTTTAAAGAAAAAATTATCATAAACAGGTATTTAACTTTAAAAATCGCATTCACTTTTACTCAACAATGTGTTCATTCTGTAAAATCATTAAATCTTCAAATTTTTATGCATATTTCAATTAATATCTTAGAGAATGTCGAATTGCTGCTAATGTCACCTTACAAGAAAAAAAAAATCTGGAAGACTTTTGTCGGAAAACATTTTAGAACACATAGTTTTTGAAAAACAAGTAATCCAATTCATAAGGCCTTTTTTGTGTATTCTATCAAGAGCAATATGATAAAATTTTAAATAAATATAGCTAAAATAATGCATGTTGCTTTTTTTAAATAAAATATTTCATTCGAAATAAGATGCGCAATAAAATTGAAAAAAAGTACTTATCAGGCTTGTACATTTCGATGACGAAAATCCATTGAGATAAAAGTTTAAAATACAGAAATCAACATTTATCTTCCTTGTTCATATATTTACCTACAAATAAGTAATAGTTTAAGCTTAAAGTATATTTTAATTTGTATAAACTTCATTTTATAGCCTTAATTATAATAATACAAGATATAATTCAAAATCTGTACCACAACAAATCAATATATATATATATATATATATATATATACAGAGTGTTTCATAAAAGATGGGCAAAACTGTAAGATAGTACACATCTAAAACAAACAACTTTCATCAAATAATGCATGGTTGGAATTAAAACGCAATGTGCTAAAGGACGCCGAATGTGATGTTGTAATACAAGGCATAAACAAAAACACACAAAGAACGACTAAGTTACAAAAGCAAGTTTAATAACATTTGATTACAATAAGTGTTCACAACAGTGACTCACAGTATAGTTATTTTTCTTGTCTATAGCCATATAATTTAAGGGGTACATTGTGATGCAAGAACCACAAGTGCGTTGCCGAGGAAGCTAATTTAAAGAAATATAAAAATCAGGAGGCTAGTTTTGAAAGCAGAATTATTTTTATTTTTTAAAGCATGAAGTACGAAAAGTTGATAGTTAACGAGATGGGATAGCCCCTTAGATATAGGTGTTGTTCGTAGAGAAGATACCATCCAAGTGCGTCAAAGAATATTTTCCTTTTAACACTTCCAACATTTTCTTGGTTCAGATCATGATGGAACCAAGTCGCCAATTTTAAAATGACCGCTAGATTGAGATGAATGGATATTTTTGAATTAGAAGGTTTACTATCAAACATTATTTATCATTTCCATAAAATAAAATGATTGTATGGAAACCCTGTAAGTAAACAAAAATATATTAATCAAAAGAGTCATTAAGTAACTACAATTGATTTAAATCTGACATGTTTATTATCTATTTACATCTATGAGAGCTTGTAAAAAGTAATTAACGATTGCATCAGATCAAGAAAGAGTGAAATGAAAATTGTACACGCGTCATTAAATGAATAATATGAAAGATTTATGACACTTTTATATTAAGTTAAACCCTATTATAGGAAATGAAATTAACTGATCAAATGTTTACAATTGCATCAGCGATATGAAAATAAAATTATTATATCTAATAAATCAAATCACTAAATTATTTAGTGACAGTTAATGCTTAAATAAATTGTAAATAGATGTTAGTGGAGATTTTTCATTGTTTCACATTTGTATGTAGTATAGACTGCATAAATGTAAATAAGCAAACTTGATAATAACTAAAAAAAAGATTTATGATCTTTTATTAATGGAAAAGCATTTTTAAATTTTGGAATAAAAGTAATAAATAAAATCGCTTTCAGTTAATTTAGAAACGTATCATTTATAATGATAAAATAAAAGACGCGTTTACTTTGGGATTATATTATCTTATCTATAAATGAAATAAAATATATGATTCCATCATAGTGTCTATGCATAATGGCGAAGACAGGATTGGTGAACTTTTTGAAAAACAACAGGCATATCGCATATGTCCCCAGCAGCGGCCGAAAGTAAAGCGACGAGGTCTTCTTCAGATTCAATGGGTGTCTCATACATAAGACCCTTCAGATGCTCCCACAAAAAGAAATCGAAACATGGAAGATCTGGCGAGCGAGGTGGCCAAGATAAAGGACGACCTCGCAAAATCCATCGGTTAAAAAAAGTTATATCCAGATAATTTTGCAAATCTCGTACATAACGGAAAGGTGCTCCATCTTGCTGGAACCCCACTACCGAATGTGTGGGACGACGGCGTTCAACATGTCTGGCAGCAGCTGCTGCAGAGTTGTATTTTTCCCGTCAAGGCGTTCTGGCAGAAGATAAGGTCCGAGTAGGTGGTCTCCGATTATTTCTACCCAAACATTGATAAAAAAAAGCATCGCTGATGAGCATGTGAATAAGTGGCATCTGGATTTACACCACCATACATGTTAATTGTGGGTGTTATATGCACCTTAACGGGTTCACGTGTACATTCATCCGTAAAAAGCAGAGTTCCCAAAATCTGAATTTACCGCGTTATGCTGCAGACAACAGCGGGCGATTTCCATAAAACGAGGGTATCCCTTTGAGTTAGTTTATTGACTCGTTGAACATAGTAAGGATGCAAACGTTCATCCTTCAGTACCCGCCATGTCGAGGAGTGCGATACATGCAATTCCCTAGCTACTGCTCATGTACTTATACTTGGCTGATAAGCCACCATATCCGAAACGATTTTCATCCGCCCAGCAAGAGAGAAAGGATTCCGTCTCGCACATCTGTCGGTGCAAGTGCCCATAATTTTTATGGTCGGTCAACCGCTTTTTGGATAAGAATCATTCGTACAAATTTCGAGACTGTGACCCATTTCCATTGCAATTCCGTAGATAAATGCATATCAGCCTACTTCCTATTAGTGAGACCCTGTTATGTCCAACATCTTCCGATACGTTCCTATCGCGATTGACAGTTGCACAATCGGATCAGCGGCTTTTATGTATTAATGGAGGCGAAATTTTGCATACGTGTTCTTCTCCTTCCCCATGTCACATTTACATGCAATTAATGTCGTTCTTCTCTCGATAACTCGCAACAGGAATGGAGTTTTAACGTTTGCATGGACCAAGTTTACAAATGCGCCCCCATCTTTGCGTTTTATTTGCGACCATGCATTTTTTGATGAAAGTTGTTTGCTTGGATGTGTACTATCACATCTTAAAGTTTTGCCCACCTTTTATGAAACACCCTGTATATATATATATATATATATATGTGTGTGTGTGTGTGTGTGTGTGTGTGTGTGTGTTAATTACAAAATCTGTCTACTAGCGACGCGACTGCTGATAATTTATTTAAAGAAAATGCGTTTAAGCTTAAATATATAGATTAAGGATATTTTATATTACATATTTTCATTATCGATTTAAATTAGACACTTTACTACAACTTGTTGTACTGTTTATGGCTACGAAACAACACTTAATTTTCTTAAAACATTTTTAAAAAGCAAAATATTAAATCCTCCCTATAGATTAATTTACTAGATCCTCATTCGCCATATTCGAGGTGTCAAATAGATTCTTCATAATTCAATAAGGTATAATTCCTAATCTAATCTGTTACCCTATTTTCAGCTTTTATCTAGAAATAAATATGAAACACAGCCTCATAAATTCTCCCTCTTTCGAAATCTGTAAATTTATTTTGAGAGGAAGGTTAAGTCCAAACGTTATGTATACAGGTTTATTGCTGCATTTGTTTTAAATAAATTAAAAATATGATGCTACCGTCAAAGGTATAAAATCAAAAGCAAAGGCACAAAAACAATTTGTCAGCTTTTTTCGGTGAATTACTGTAAAGCATAACTTATAGTTTAGATTTTGGATATTGATGGAATATTTATAACAATAAATTTTAAAATATGCTGTAAATATAAGATAGAATCTAAAAGTAATACTAACAAGGCAAAGCCGAGATAATACAATAGCTTTTATTATTCAAAAAAAAAATTATACGAAAATTTAACTTTTTTTTATTTTATAAAATGTAAATTTTATATATTTTGAAATATATTTTATATTATGAATGTTTTCTTGTGATTATTTTTGTTTAACAAATTTTAATGCTGTTTACGGCAGTTAATTTTTTTCACTAATATCACTTAGGACAGAATAAGCGTTTTTAAAAGATCGTGGATTTATTTATTTATTTATTTATTTTGCAGTACTTTAAATTTTTTAATAGAGTGATATTAAAAATAACGTAATTCAAATACAATTTATATTTCAAATATATATAAATAAAAAAATATACAATGAGATGTAAAAATCTTACTATTTTATTTTTCACAATAGAAACTTTTAAATACGAAAAAATGTTAAAATTTGAAATATCTGTATAAAATCTGAAAAAAAAAAACCTTCACACCTTGAAGATATTTTTTAGTAGTAGGATCGTCTGTAATATTTACCTAGTAGGGTAAGTAAGGGTTAGTTGCCCCCCTAAGCCTCTTTAATTTTCTTTTTTATAGTAATGATTTTTGTAGTGCATATTCAACTTATTTATTCTAGATTTTCTGTAGTTTTTGTAAAAAAAATATTATTGTAATATAAATACTAGATAAAATGAGATCAAAAAACTTAATCAACAATTTTGGCCAGGTATTCCGGACCTCAGGTTTTGACGCCCCATTTGATCGAAATAGATGCTCCAACCAATAGCTCTTGATGTAGGAAGAAATATGACTGCAACCTATTATAAACTAACACACTATTCGATTCCTGGTTCAACAACATTCATTTTATTTCTGAAAAAATCTCTAATAAATACATTCTATTTCATCTGCTGCATCTCTATCTTATAAAAACATAAAACAAAAGCCAAACTTAATTTTTTAATGAATATAACTTTTATTTGAAGAAATAAATCGCTGTAACTTCGTCTACTGCACTTTCTTATAGATATTAAATAAAGGAGGACGTCACTGGGTCTGTCATATGTCCAATAGCTGAAATACAGTTACTGGGGCATCTAACCTGGATTTACCCTACACTGTAAAAAAAAAAAAAATCAGAGGTTACTAAATTTTTTTAGTAGATATGTAGTCCACAGAATTTTTTAGTAACCGGTATTATAAACCGGAATCGTTACTAGTTGTTTACTAGTAATTACTACTATATTACTACATAGTAATTACTACTATTAATTCTTCGTAACTGAGTAAGAATACAAAGAAATTTTTAGTAATTGCAAGGATCAATGAGAAAAACTAAAATTTTTTTAGTAGATCGACCCATTTTTTTACAGTGTATGCTTCTTATATTCTGGATATTGATACATGGAAATGATGCATGCAATGTAAAACTTCGAAATGATATTTTAAAAAGCTTAAAGCACTAATACAGACCATGATTTTTAAAACTTTTTTAACAAAAATTGATAGTCTGGAATATGCACAAAATTTTAATTATACTAGCTTTGATTCCCATTTATAAAATATGTCGGTACTTTTTGGTTAGCCGGGCGCCAGTGATATATATACATGTATATACGCACACACAAACACGCACACACACACACACACACACACACATATATATATATATATATATATATATATATGTACATATATCACTGGCGCCCGTCTAACCGAAAAGTACCAATACGTCTTTATTAACCCGTAACCGGAGTTGAACCATAGTTGGAACGCTCGCGGAGTTTCGCGGTCTGACAGACCGCTGCTTATTATATGCATTAAATAAACTCGCATGACTCCCAAAACATGGCATATACTTAAAACAAATCGTAACTCAATAATTATACCTTTTTCAGAAAGAAGAAAATATTTATAATCTGATTTTTGTACATAAAAATGACAAAATCTGTGAAAAATAATACACGTTCAAATAGAGTGTTAAAGAAAAAAATATTTTTAAAAAGTAGATAAAAAAGTACTTGCCAAGAAATTTAAGTGCACAATGAATATGATAAATGCTAAAAATGTTTAGTAATTAAATAATTTTTGAAAAATCACATTACCTGAACTTATACTTTGTAAAAGTCATTTTTACATTCTTCACAAACCTGGTACGAATATATAGACATATAGACATATATTTTAAGATTTGTTCAAGTTTATCACTTTGAAAAAATAAACTCCAAAAATATATAATTTTACTAGATTATTGTAATATGTTCTTAGTTCAACTTGTTAATCCAGGCAAAAACATTTTTAACATTTTTCCCTTCAAAATATTATCATCATCTGATATTTCAGGGAAAAATGTTAAAAACCTCTACTATCTGCTTCATTCATCCATTTTCGTAATATCTCTTTTAAAGTCAGGATCGCAAAATCGCACTTTTTTACTAAGATCAGGGACCAGGTAAAGAAGGCATTTTTCTATTCGAATACTAAAACACTCGCGCAACCGGAGTGAGAGGTCTAGCAGACTGCGCTGAAATTTTGGTGCGCTATAACTGAGGGGGATAAAATTGAACAGCATTGCGCATGTGATCACAAACAGCATTCAAGGTCATTTGAAGGTACTAAAAGCCACTTGCGTTTAAAGTACGGAGTTTACACGATATTTACGATAATAGATTAAAGGGTGTCTCACAGACCGCATAATTCCGATTAGCAGTGTTTCCCAACGGGGGGCGTACGCCCCACAGGGGGGCAATTTGACTTTTCAGGGGGGCAATTTAACTTTTCAAGGGGACAATTCGGAATTTCTGTGAACCCATACCTTCTGAATTGTTTTTCTAATAGTAATGTTGTGGACTGAAAATAAAAGTTACACATTCAAATTTCAAAAAAAAAAAAAAAAAAAAAATAAGTTTTTTATTCAGTTTTTAAAAAGTATCCATTCAAAAGTTTTAAATACACTTCTACCAGAATAATTATAGATAAAACTTTTAAAGATATTTAGATATTTTTTATATATTTAAAAATTCTTTATAATTTTTCTGATTTATAAATATTTTTGAATTTTAAACAACTTTTTCGATTATTTATTGAATGAATCGCACTGCAATATGTCACATAAAAATAAATTTTACACATGACACTATTCAAGTGTATATTTAACTATTACTTGACGACCTTCATTTACAGAATCTTTTATCACGTTTTATTCTGATTAGAAATTGTTGCGTAATTTAATCGCAGAAATTCTGTGATTAAATAAGAAAAAAATTGTTTTATTCAAAATTATTGATTTTTCTAATCAAGGATTCTGAGCACTCTATGCATCACACATACGTGGCGACCTTTTGCCAGTAAACTACGAGGAGTATCAGATGATTATAAAAAATATGTGATTCATCCATTACCTTCGGCACGTTTCAGGATCAATGTTAAATGTTTTTTACTCTATCAGCAGTAAATTCTTTTAAATTTTTATAAGAATTATATGTTATAGGGGGGGGGCATCATCATTTTAGAGATGTTTTGGTGGGGCGCGGCTAAAAAAAGGTTGGGAACCACTGGATTACGGGTCAATGCCATATTCAAATCGTTTAACGTTTGAACTAAAACACAATGTTGTGTTGAATTATACATGCAAATTTTAATGTTGTGTTATAAAATATATAAATTCAAGAATGAAAATAACAAACAGCTAATTAATAAAGATTATAAAGACTCAAAATGATTACGAAAAGAAACCATTTATAATTGAGTGTTTCTGATGCTTTCTTAACGTCAATATGTAGTCATAGATAACAATTTTTATTTTAATATAGAATTCGCTAATCTGTATATATATATTTAGGGGAAGGTGGCCTAAAATGATCCTAACGCGCAAAACGATCCACATATGTTTTCTTCCAGACGAGTTGCGCTATCTACAGGATAACACATAATCAAGTTGTGATAAATAAAGAAGAAGCAAGAGCGGTATTCAAGTGATCGCAATTTTACGCGTCTGAATAGAAATTCTTTTTTTAAATTTGGTTTTATAACATATGTCATAAGGTAAGCACTAACTTTCATATGTATTTAGATATACAGACTTTCATGTATAGAAATATGACTTGGTTTACTTAATGCAGTATGTTTTTAAATGTGAATTACACTTATGTATTGACATAATTACTTTTATATCCTTTATTTTGGAGATAAAAAACAAATTTCCAATTATTTTTAAATGAAGGATCATTTTGCCCTTTGGTGAGGGTAAAATGATCCTTTGGACACTTTTAAAAAAAAATCTATTTTTGTCATTATTCCATTTGGGTTTAAACTATAATTAAAATATGTTTATAATGCAAAATATAGTGTAAAACATACTAGCAAAGTGCAAAGTTTTATTTAACCAGTCGTGTTATTTTACAGAAATTTTTCCCTTAAGGGGATCATTTAAGGCCACCTTCCCGTATATAGCATTCGTAATTTTATGTAGCATAAAAAGAAAAAAATTATATAAGATATTTCTAAATTTTTAAATTATTGGGGAATTCATGGAGATAAAAACTATAACGTTAAATTATTTTGTATAAAAAACAATGGTTGCAATTAAGTTATTCACTGAAACAATACAGCGTGTCAGCAGCGTGAAAGTGTTTTTTTATTTTATTTCGCTAATTTGAGAATAATGAAAATTTTTCTGTGATGTTTTATTGACTTAACGATACTGTCAATTACATTTCGAAATATGTAGCATCAATCTCAGTATAGATTGGACGCGGATACTGTCCTTTTCTTGACTACAACATGAAACAATGTTTTCTCATCGAGCAAAAAACCTTCATTAATTTTTACGTTATGAACCAAAAATCGAGTTCTGTATTTTATGAGATGTTCTATATTTTTGACTGAATAATTTGATTGTTACCTATATGGAATTTGTTTGTTTTTTCGCAAATTATCAGCACTGAAATTTTGTTACATTACTTTAGAAAAGTATACTGCCACTAAAATTAAATTTATTAAAATTATTATTCTAATAAATTTAGTCGTATAAAGAACAACTTATAGGAAATATTCCAAAATGATGGGTGATTTAAAAAGTGGACACATTGCAGAATTTCATTTAACTGTTCAAACCTAATACAACGTATACACATTTATAAAATAATAATCACTTTATATATTTAATCTTCATTGTCAGCTAGAATCACAAAACCGATTCGTATTAAACATCATACATATCAAGAATTGACAGCTGTTGACTTCCTGTCACGTTACATTTATATGGTTAAATTGTTATGCACAACATATTGTCAATAATCAGATGCAGTTACTAATTATATATAAATAAACATGTATGGGTGTGTGTTTCTAACATGTATAATTTTAGAGTGACGAAGAATAAATAAACATCACATATAATATTTATATACAATAATTATATACAATGTGAAATATAACATAATTTAGAATTACTTCAGATTTACTGATTTTGTAGTAATAAAACTTAGTTTTTCAATATGAATTCAGAAATACTAATAACAAAAATACCAAAATTATATATTTCTTCGGGAATTGTTATTTCAAAGAATACAAATAAAGCGTCAAACTGATTACCACCATTTGAAAAAACTATTATTTTGTAGCAATAAAATTTAGTTTACAATATGATTTTTAGCATCTATACATAAGTTACATATTCTTTCGGAAATTTTTGTTTCAGAGAACTTATTCAATATGTCATTATTGATTGTTATCATTACAAAAAAACATGATTATGTAGTAATAAAATTTAGTTGTCAATATGAAATTATAAATAAGGATAGTAATTATAGATAAATTAATTTCTTATCAAAGAATTTGTGTTCCAAAAATTTGAAATAAAGTATCACACTGATTGTTACCATTTGCAAAATTATGATTGTGTAGAAAAAAGTTTGGTTTTTAATATGAATTTATAAATACTAATAGCATACACTGTAAAAAATGACCAATGTTTCTATTTTATGAAAATATGCTATAACCACGAACAAAAATATAATATAATCTTCTGAGTTATCCGAAATTTCAAATAGCATGTTACATTGTCTTTTGAATCCCCAGAAACGAATACATTTTCATAATTTAAAGAATAATTTATAAAAACAAATTAATTTTAGCTGCCCGAATTTTTCAGAAACGTTTCCGAAGGTTTTTTATAGGGTATTAATTTGTGTCCGTGAGGCTGGAATACCTGTTTTTCGAATGTTATCAATTCTCAAGTACACGTTTTCAGTCGCATAAGTTAATTTATACATGAAAGAGTAAAGAAATAATCTTAATTTTAATGTTATTGTTCACGATGTTAATTTTGCATGTTTGTCTGTTAAATATGTTTTTTAGAAAGAAAATGTTTACTTCAGAATTGATAGCATTCGAAAAAGAGGTATTCCAGGCTGAGGACACTAATTAATACACTATAAAATCCCTTCGGAAACGTTACTGAAAAATTCAGGCAGCTAAAAATAATTTGTTTTTATAAATTATTCTTTAAATTTTGAAAATGTATTCTTTTCTGGGGATTCAAAAGACAATGTAACATGCTATTTGAAATTTCGGATAACTCAGAAGATTATATTATATTTTCGTTCGTGGTTATAGCATATTTTCATAAAATAAGAAACATTGGTCATTTTTTACAGTGTATATACATAAATTTCATACTTTTCCGAGAATTTTCGTTCAAAATAACTCTAGGTGAGTTCTTTTGTATCAAAATGCATCAAAATGAGTATCAAAATGCATCAAAATGAGTATCAAAATGAATATTTCCAGTTAAAAATGTGTAGTTAGTACAAATGCTCAGCATGTAGATGAACCTATAAGATAAAATAAACCACATTCATTTAGAGAGAACCATAGGCAAACTAAAATGTAACTTTTATTTTATTCTTTTTTAGTTAGAACTGCAAGTACAGCTATCTTTAGGTTTTTCTAACGTGCTGTATAATAAATGATATTAATAAAAGGAGACTATTTAAATTTATTGAAAGGTTTGAAATTCTAGAATAAAAAATTATTATTTTCACAATGTTTAAATGTTTAATAATATACTGTTTGTCCAATAAGAAAATTTCTATTCAGTCACACGAGCCGCACAAGGTAAGCTCTGGAGACCGGTTACATCTGAGAAAACAAAACTTTAAACTAAATAACTTCAAAATACTGTATTACTTTTAAATGCTAAAGTTGTAAAATAAACAACATAATATAAATTAAAATAACTTTTATTAGTTGTTTTACATGTTTCGACTCTTCCCGGGTCATTTTCAAAAACAAAATGAGAATATTCTAAAGCTGCACGGGCTTTGAAGTTATTATTTTCATGTACTTTTTTAAAAATTACGCACGTTATCTATTATTTTTTAACTTGATTGTTTATTTTCATATCTCTTATTTCTCTTATTTTCATATCATATAAGTACATAAAAATAATAACTTCAAAGCCCGTGCAGCTTTAGAATATTCTCATTTTGTTTTTGAAAATGTTTCGGAAAAAGTCGAAACATGTAAAACAACTAATAAAAGTTATTTTAATTTTTATTATGTTGTTTATTTTACACCTTTAGCATTTAAAAGTAATATATTATTACAAGGTGTTATAATCCTTATATATTATTTCTCCTCTCAACAACACTTTTTCTAAGAAAATAGGAAACGCAGAACAACGAATGAGATACCATATGAAAGGTTTTAGAACCGGCTTCTGACATAGCCCACTTAACAATTCGTTAAAACATGTTTTTGATTAAAATTTGCTGAAAAATAAAAATTAAATCGGCATTGCTTTCATAAAAGAAATGAAAGATTTTCCTGAAATTATTGTTGCCAAAAAAATAAAATACCACATTATATGATGCTCAGCAATTATTATAAAAAACACCGCACGGGTTTATTTTATACTTATGATTAAAAAGAGAAATTGAAATTGAAATGTTTAGATATATATTTTTATGTCCCATGGTTTTCTCGAAGCGGATGACGTCATCCTCTAATACAGTCAAAATACGATTGTTAATTTTTTTTCGCGCGCGTGCCTTTAGCAATCTTGGATCAGTTTTTAGTTTAACTTTGATGGAATAAATTAGATGATATTCTGGCTTGACTAACAACTAAATGTTGTTTGCAGATATTTTTATCCTTGCTTTTTCTTTATAAGTTTAAACCTGCATCTAATAAATATTACATATTGATAAAAAATGATACTTTTCTATTATCCTGTCGACCACTTTTCATAACAAAAAACTATCGCCAAATAAACGGGAGAACGTTCCCATTGGAATATAAAAAAAAAATAAAAAATAAATAAATATAAGAATTTAAGGACACAATTGTTATTTTAATTAATGAAATAACTACTAAATCAGTAAAACATAATGAAAAATACACGCAAATGTTGAATGTAAAACCACTAGATGACGTAACAAACACGCATAATGATTCTGACATCAAGTAAATGGGACTGCATTTTTGGCGTTTAATCTTACAGTTTGGCGATAGTTTTTTGTTATTAAAAGTGGTTGACGGGATAATAGAGAAGTACCTAAAAAATATTAGATTTCAGTGCGAAATCTTCGCACGGGCCCTCTGGTTTATTATATTGTTCAAAATACTGGTTTGAGCGATTTTACCGCAATACCTTTTGAACAGATTAACGGATTTAAAAGTTTCATTTTTATAAATAATATAAATTAAATTATCCAAAACCTATACCTGAAAAACAAACAAAAAAATTAATTTTCATGTTATAAGATAAAATATGATCAATTTTTATGTATTTTGAATTTTGAATTATATTTTCGTCATTTTTTAATACTTTCCAACATAGTTCAAAAACGTTCATGAATTCTGTTTGTCTGTCTGTTTGTCTATCATTCCGTCTGTCCGTGCTCTAACTCTCGTAAATATACTCGGATTGTCATTAATGTTTTATACAATATTGAATTTCATTATAGAATGTTCGACATTAAAAATGAAGTTTGTAGCATTAATACTTCATTTACAGGGACACGCAAAATAATTCCATTACATTATGGTCTATGGCAAAAAATCGTTAAAGAATGAAATTAATGTGCATTACTGAGGTGGCCTATAGCTTTTACTGGACCATGCTTTTACCGGAGAATACAATTAGTAGCGTTTATAGTTCAGTTACAGGGACGTACAAAATACTTCCTTTACGTTATGATCTAAGGAGAAAATATGTTTGCGGCGCATTTTGAACATGTTATGATATTTGAAATATAATGAAATTTAAAAGGATCATTAAAGTGCAATAAAATTTATTTTCTATATAATATGGAGTTCGTAGGATTTATTGATCGTATACAAAGACGTACAAGATAATTCGGTTACCCTCCAATTCCCATGGTAGAATACGCTCTAGAAATTCCGTAATTCTAAAAATCTGAATTCATACCAGAAAACTTTAATAAAAAATTCAAATTTATTTAATGACGAAATGTTTGTTATTCAATGGAGTAAATGTTGTTATTTTAAATTTCTGGAATGAATATGGAATATCTGAATTAAAAAAAAACTACTTAATTGGAAACAGTGGTGGTAGCATATATGCTACCATGGGCATTATAGGTTTAAAAGACTGATTATGGTGAGTAATTGCTAGAAGTGTTCTTTCCGCTGGGATATGCAATTTTCTGTAATTTTTAGTGCACTAAGTGTTGTTTACAAATTCTGTTGATCATATACAGGGCTGTACGAAAGACATTGAATATAAGCAGCAATTGCTGAAAATAGATTTTTACTGAGTTATGTATATTTTAAATTGCTTATTTAGATACTTCATTTCATCGTATGAAAAATTAATTTCCTGAGTAATATTTTGTTAGTGTTTGAAAGTGTTTCATAATCAACGCCGCATTCATGATTTCTCATTCTTGGTTATATATATATATATTTTTTGAGGTATCCGCACACCTTTTAAAGGTCATTTTCGATAAAAATTTCTGCTTTTATCGTGTCTGTATCTGAAATAAAATCTGAATTACAGACGTTTAAAGTTACATCTATTACAGCTTGCTGAAGAATTTTACAACCGGAAATATCGTTCTGCAAACCGAGAGTAAGTTGAAATGTATGTTTACATTCTTCGTTTTCGAGATTTAGCGTTTAAATTGGTTTATTTGTTCAAGAAAATAGATTTAGTATATAATTAAACCTTTAAAGAATAATAATTATTTTTATAGCTAGAACCGGATTTAAAAGTTATTT
This sequence comes from Maratus michaelseni, assembly GCA_963931845.1. Lineage (NCBI taxonomy): Eukaryota > Metazoa > Arthropoda > Arachnida > Araneae > Salticidae > Maratus > Maratus michaelseni. The sequence continues at coordinate 429,194,800 of OZ007587.1, read as the reverse complement.
TCAGTTTTTTTCTCAAAATGAAGTTTTTCAGATTTTTACAGTACGCAACCTATAGCAAAAAATTTCGCATGAAATGCCTTGAAATTTTTTTTTACTTATTTTACAAATGTTTATTGAGGGAATAGATTACAATCCTGATGATATATTAATTAGTTTTATATTTACACTGGTATAAACTAAAATGTTGCACGAAATTTTACGAAATTTCCATTACATTAGTACTTTGAGTGCCATAGCTTCTGCGATAGAGATGCTATTATAATGCGACTAGTCTATGTGCTAGAGAAAGTTATTTTCTATATTATGCAATTTACAAAATATGAATGCATTGATTTGATTTAGAGTTATCATGTTTTGCACAAATGTCAAATTTTCCCATAATTCTGAATAATTTTCACTTTTAAAAAATGTATTTATGTGTATTTTCTAAAATATTTATATATTTTTTAAAGTTTTAACTTAAATGTCATTAAAAAATTGGTATAAAGAGACAATTTCAAACATTTCAAAAAATCACCTCCGAAAGTGTGCGGCTACCTTAAGTCTAATTAAGAAACAACGTAAGACGACTCAACTACAGCTATTTTGGCTGTTAGCGGCAATTATTTCAACTTTTATACTCATTTCCGGAATTCCATTCGTTTATGAAACTGAGATTTTAGCACAGACAACTTTTCTATTTAAAAATGTAACAAGGAAATGAGTGTTTACTTTTTTCTCTATTATTTCTTATTATAATGGAAAACAAACATTTGTGATTTTATTTTACTTTCATTCAACATTAAATCTGGGAAGAAATGACGACATAAAAACAGGGAACTCTCGACTTGAGAAACGTATGACAATCAGTTTTTACAAGATCCCTTTTTCCCACAATGTTAGAATTTTTAGGTAGCTTTCATTACAAAACGTAAAAAGCTATCTATATCAGCAGTTCAAAGGAAAGCAATTCCGAAAAATTCCGGTATGTTTTCAATGATCATGACCCCCAGACCCTAAAACTACTCACCGATTGGATGTAACTAAGTGTGTGAATTAAGATCACCGATGTCTCGACCGAGTTCGTTGGACAGCTTTGTCAGCCGTTTTGTTTCAAAATGACGAACCCTAAAAGATTTAAAACACTAAAATATATACAAAAAAGTTAGAAAATCAAATTTATTTTTGTTTAAATGTTAGGCGCCTTGATACAAGGATTCCGGAGATTTTTTTTTTTTTTTTTTTTTTTTTTTTTTTTTTTTTTTTTTTTTGTCCTGTATCTTAAAAATTGTCTTATATGTAGCAGTTTGAAATTCTAGGGTGCCTCACATTTTGAAACAAGACATCATATTACAAAAAACCAACGATTAATTTATGAGTTTTAGTGAAAGTTATTTTTCGCAAATTATCTTTAATTGTTGTAATCATTTTCCCAAACATACGCATAAAATTATATTCATATCCGTTTGTGTCAAAATTTGGCGGCACTTGGCGAAATACCGCCAAATTTGACGACCAAAAATAAGCCTCCATAAAAAAGCCCACTTGGCTTACAGTGGACTAATTTGGTGAATTTCTTATTCAAAGTCAGTAGTAACGAATATTCTGTAATCGGGTTCTTTGCATTTTAGCTTGCTGTTTTCGCGTAACAATAGCTAAAATCTTAAAACGAAGATATAAGAAAGCTACTTTTTCATCCCGGTACAGGTCGAAAGAACTTGTATCGTTTTTTTATATTTAACAAATATTATTTTATTGCTATAATATATATATACTATATATATATATATATATATATATATATATATATATATATGTATATATATATATATATATATATATATATATATATATATATATATATATAATGCCAGAGTCTAAATTAATTACATTGTAAGAGATCAAACTTCAGAGAAATTTCGATATTTTTAATTTTTATTATCTCTTTAAAAGGTTCAGCAATCAACAGATTTAAAAAGTACACATTTTTTTATTGCTGAAATAAACGCTATAAAATGTAAAGAACTATTTTAGCTGTTACACAAATTTAAGAAATTCTTTTAGGTTATGGAACAGAGTTCTTAGAACAGATAGCTTTTTTCACTATAAAAATGTAATAAGACAGTGAGTGTTTGCTTTTTTATCTAGCAAATCATGTTATAATGGAAAACAACCATTAATGGTTTTATTTTATTTTCGGTCAGCATTAAATTTGTGAAATACAATTCAAGTAATGTGATTTTATGTTTTCTTCTTATTTGACGAATTTACAAAGTGTAGTTTGCTTTTAATGTAGTTTTAGAAGCACGTGTTTTAAATGCATAGCGCAGAAACGAGATTATGACTATTATTTTGAAAAAAAAAATGAGTACGAACAAATATCCGAGTATTACTTTAAAATGATTTTTATGTCAAAGAATTCGCTAATAAAAATATGAAATATTATTTAAATTATAGAACTATCTGAACATAATTTAATGTTGTAACACGTTAAACTGATTTATTAAATAATTTCGAAATTCCATGATTTGCCTGCATCAGTAACATTACTTCCCGTGAGAATTGAAAATTAGATTTATTTGGAGTTTTCTTTAAAAGAAATGCCGGTGATAAGAATTTATAATATTTGCAAATTTATTGCATATTGAGATTTGCAATTAAAGTGAAATATGCATTTAAGTAACAAGTATGTAACATCTATTTCTGAAATTTTGGAACTTGTTTTAGCTTTATGGCATTTTATTGAATTATTACGCGAAAAAATACGCATGAAAACTATTTAAAACAAATGAATGTGGACAGTTTGGTAGTAAAATACAACATTTCAGTCTGTACCATAAAAAATAATAAGTAAAGCGTTTTAAATACTTAAATTTTCCGTCTTCAAATTCGACCATACTCAATCAATACAAGAGCTTTAGCAGGATATTCATACTTCTGTTTTTTGAACAATATTCATTAAATAAAAACACACTACCATAGTTGCCAACCTCCCGATTTTTTTTCATACCAGTATTTTTATGTAAAAACATTTGTTTTACGTAATCCTACAATTTCTTCAATTTAATAAAGCGAATCTTTTGTAAGATTTTACTGGTATTCAAAAAATCGGGAGGTTGGCAACTATGCACTACTTTTTCTCAAACGTGAAGACATTTCTAAACTTGAGAATCACCATGTCTATTTTCATGTGTGTTCGTAATTATATAAATAATTATATAAATACGTAGCACCTATAGTCGTCATTTGGTCCGTTCATCTGTCCGTATATAGCAGCGTAGAAACTATCTAACCTAATGGTTTTACATTTTATAATCGTTGCAGAATTTTGTCGAGACATTTCAAATTTTATGAAAATCGAATCAAAACTTAAAAATATATTAATAAAAATATTTATTAAGTAAATTCAATTTTTTAAAAATCGGTACTTCCTTATTATATCAGCAGATTAATCGTCAAGCGACCCAGGTGTATCGCCAAGTTATAGGACGTGTATGACGTTATAGTCATGCATGATGCATGTGACATTTTATAACCTCAATGACCAAGTTATAGTTACATTTTTCATTCTATTAAATCCTATCATACGTAATTAATTCAATGATATCCCATGATAGAAATGATACCAGGCTGCCATGGTGATTGCGTCATATTTAAGATGCAATCATATTATTTCCTTATTAATGAATTTAAAAACCGCATTTGTATACTTAAATTGTTTATTTATAGCAATCATATAATCTTCCGAAAGTTTTTTGAATAGATGTTTCAGGAGAAATAGATATTAAATGGAAAAAATGTCTAAATATGCATTTCAAATTTTGAAATTTTTAAGCTACACTTAAGTTTCCCATTTTATTTTTAGTAAATGTCTACAAATGATAAAATGTCGCAAACTTAAAATGTATTTTTTTATTACAAAAATTAATCATATCATAATAAAACACGATTTAATTCATCTCACTGAAATAATAACAGAACGAACGCACCTCATTTTTCAAATTTGACATACAATTTACTACTTGCTATAATGATGTTTGTACAATGTAGTAGTAAAGTGTTTTATCATGCTACAGGTTCGATTAGAAACTGCGGACTATGCCAGGATGACTCAACCTTTCACCCCTTCGTAGTCAATAGAATGAGTATACTGAGTTTACTTGTGAACTAAACACCGAGGATCTAGTGTTAGTCTGACAACTTGACCGGAACATGTGTTGTATAGCACTTGAGGCCCTATGGTCAAGAATATAGGGATGGACAATATAGCCTTGCTGGATTGTAGCGTCATAGGTTAAAATTAAATGCATCAGTGTATAAAATTTATATATTTTTTTATGTTTAAAATAATGTTCTCATTTGTGAATATAATTCAAACAGAACAGAAAATGATGAAATAATACAGTGGCGAGAAAAAAAAAATGCATCACCTGTGAAAAAATGTAAAAGTGCAAATATGTTTATGTTTCATGCAAAGATAATGTTGTTACATTAAAGAAACTTGTAGTATTAATTTGCCGAAAAAAAATATTTACTGAAATACATAATTATTTTGAATAAGTTGTGAAAAGTAAAACTGTAATATTTTATCAAAACATGGAACAAAGTAATTGACCAGACATTCAATAGACAATAATAATGTTTATATAACTTCAGTCATGTTACATGTCCGTTCATATCTTTGTACGCAAAAGGATCACTTTAACACTGTGTAGATTCTTGGCGAGCGAAGATGACAGCCTTGCAGTGGTTTGACATTGAAGAAATCAATTTCTGAATGCTATCGTGCCAGATTTCATGGCACCAAACCCTAATACTAGTTTTCTTTAGTTTCATCTTGGTAGACTGTTTCCTGTAGACCGGGTAGCTGGTGATTTTCTAGTCGTCTCTCCATATGCCCCTAGAATAGTGTGGATGCTAAAAACTTCGAATAAACTGATATTTCCTTTATTTCCTTGAAGCATTGGTGTAAAATATATGAATTAACTACTAAACTGTTGAATGTATAGGAGATAGCTGCTGTCTGATCTTGTTTAATTCGTGCTGATCTGTCTTCCGGATTGTCAAACCTCAATGCTGAAAGAAGTACTGCAAATCTTTTTATACTCGTTACGGCCTTAAATATATATCTCTCTGTTCCATCTGTCACAAAAAGTATTTCAATATTTTCATGATTTGAGTTGAATACCAATGTGAATATTAGAAGACCGAAAAAGGCTGGTCAGAGTATCATATTTCATACGCATTTGAATTATTTTATGGCTTGTCGATTCCACTATATGCAGTACCATATCATTTGTAAATAACAACTGCCAGACAGAGAATCTGCCTTTTCTCCGAGATCTCTATCTTTCCTTCTTAAAACTGGCACTTTTATAATTATATTGTGTTTTATTGTTCTTGACGATAGACGAACTTCTGAAACAGACCATGGGTACCGATTTTTTCCATATATAAAGTATGCCCACTAAAGTCCCTTTCCACCCTTTTAACTTCGTAACGGCTGCTTCTATATTCATAAAAGTGGTGCCTAGGTATAGTAAAGTAGCCTTGCGCTAATGAATGAAACCGCCTTACGGCGCCACCTGGTGATAAACTGTGGAGTTCGCCTTCCTATCTCGAAAACGGAAACAGATGGGGAAAACAAGTGATTCACAAAGTTGTAGAGCATCGTCGATTTAATACAAAAAACAGCTTATGGACATTAATGTGAAGAGTAGAACTGTGAAAACGTACATTTGTTTTTTCATGATTTCCTACACTGTGACTTGACAAAACGAGCTTACCAAGAAAGAAACAACCAGTTATGAAACAGCAGGTGTATGCGACCCCTCCACAAACATTGCAGGACCTTAAACGACGCATTACGGACGCTTGTGCCAATGTGTCACCATTTATGCTCCAACGTGTGCAACATGAAATTCAAACAAGGATCCAAATATATATAGAAGCTGACGGTGAGAAGTTTGATCATCTAAAATAAATGTATATTATTATAACTAGTTGTTTTTTCTTTCTAAGATCGTTTTGTCACGCCACAGTGTAGGAAATAACGAAAAAACAAATGCGCGTTTTAACCGTTCTATCCTTTGCATAAATGTCCACAAGGTGTTTTTTCGTACTAAATCAATGATGCTCTACAACTTTATAAATCACTTTTTTCTTTATCTATTTCCGTTTTCGAGATAGGAATGCTAACTCCGCAGCATTCCACCAGGTGGCGCCGTAGGCGGTTTCATTGAGTAGCGTATGGCTACTTTGCTATACCTAGGCACAACATTTATGAACATACACCAGCAGCCGTTCAGAAGTTAAGAGGGTGGCAAGGGACTTTAGTGGGCATACTGTATATATATATTTCGAATCTGCCTCTGCTACTTTTTCATCATTTCTTATATCCTCATTTTCGCTTTCATTAGAGTTTTCCGACAATATGGAATCACTTTCGTGTTTATAATTTATATATTCATCATCTGAAATACTTTCAACATCGCTTATGTAACGTCCTACTTTATCGAACTATCCCAAAATAGTCTCTTCAAAGTCTTTATCAGCAAAGCGTAACCGCTTTGACGACCTCGCCATGTCGATATCCCAAAGCAAAATACTTACATAAACGGAAACACGCCGTCTGACAGACTGCTCTGAAAATAAAATATTTTTCTTTCAACAACTAAAAAAAGCGCAGGTGTTGCAAATATGTCAGTGGGGAGAGAACCAATAGCGTAACGATTAGGTGGCTTGATAAAATTGAGGACACATTCATTTTTGCATAAAGGGTAGATATGTAGACGCAACCGTGTCACACACGGTACGTTTCCAGTTAAGGGTTAATACATCTACTGAATTTGTAAATATTTTTTAGCAACATATGAACATTTGTCAAATCATGCATGTTTTTGTGGGATTTTTATGAGCAATCTCGCTTTAAAAAAAAAAAAAAAATGCACACAACAAATGTGTCTGTAATCTGCAAGAGCTGTAACTTGCTATAGGTTTGTTTTTTCGAAATATAAACGTTTGTTGCAGGACTGTTGCTACCGAAGATTTATTATGTTGCAAACATAATCCGTTTTTAGTTTTAAATTTTAGTCTGCAAACACACACTGTGTGCGTGTGTAGGGGTTGTACTTGTAATCACATTAAAATATACTATTGCCAACGTCACGTTTTTTTAAATTTTTTTTTATTATTATTATTTTGAGCTGAAATTACACTTGAAATTAATGAGTACAAAGGATGGTAATTATCACATACTACACAGCGTACAACCAATAGAGTGAAAAAATGTCCAGAACGGGGACGAATCCCGAAACCCTTGGTATTACGCAACAATGCTCAACCATTTTTGAGCTATTCAGATCTCATCAAGTATAGCATTCTCTCACTCTTATAACGCATGGCTACAACTTTCCAGCACAAGATTGAACGTCAGTGATGAGCACAAATTTAGTGGCATGTATGAGACAAGTTAAACCCAGTATCAGTGAATATTTATATAACGAATTAAATTCTCAGCGGAGCTTAAATTACGTTGGAAATTAATGATTACAAAGAATGTGAATTATTTCTTACTACACAGCGTACAACGGTAAGAGTGAACAAATGCCCAGACCGGGGATCGCACATGGAGCACTTGGTATTACTCATCAGTGCTCTACGATTTTTGAGCTATCCGGACGATATCCAATCTAGGATTCTCTCACTCCTATATGGCAAGGCTACAATTTTGCAGCACAAGATGGAACGTCAATCATAACCACAAATTCAATGGCATACATGGGACCAGTTAATACCCGTATCGGTGAATATTTATATATCTAATTAAATTTTCAGCGAAGCTGAAATTACGTTGGAAATTAATGATTACAAAAGACGTGAATTATCACTTACTACACAGCGTACAACGGTAAGATTGAAAAAATGTCCAGAACGGGTATCGAACATTTAAAATTTCGTATTACTCATCAGTGCGCTACAATTTTTGAGCTATGCGGACGATATCCAGTCTAGAATTCTCTCACTCCTATATGGCAAGGCTACAACTTTGCAGCACAAGATGGAACTTCTATCATAAACACAAACACAAAGGCATGCATGGGACCAGCTAATCCCAGTATCGGTGAATATTTATATATCTAATTAAATTTTCAGCGGAGCTGAAATTAAGTTGAAAATTAATGAATACGAAAGACGTGAATTATCACTTTCTGCATAGAGAACAACAAAAAGATTGAAAAAAATGCCCAGACCGGGGTTCGCACCTGGAACACTTGGTATTACTCATCAGTGCGCTACCATTTTTGAGCTATCCGAACGATATTTAGTATAGAATTCCCTCACTTCTATATGGCAAGGCTAGAACTTTGCAGCACATGATGGAATGTCTATCATAACCACAAATTCAATGGCATGCATGGGATCAGTTAATCCCAGTCTCGGTGAATATTTATATATCTAATTCAATTTTCAGCGGAGCTGAAATTATGTTGAAAATTAATGAATACGAAGGATGTGAATTAAAACGTACTACACATTGTACAACCAATAGAGTGAAAAAATGTACAGACTGGGGATCGGACCCGGAATCATTTGGTATTACGTACCAATGCTATACAAATTTTGAGCTATCTGAATGATATCCAGTATAACATTATCTCACTATTCTAAGAGAGAGATTAATTTTTCAACATGTTTTACAGTGTTTGTAACTACGAAAACATACTCCTTTATCGTTATCATTATATTTTTTAAACAAAACATCGAATCTTCCCTTGAGATAATTTAGATTCTTACCTGTCATATTAAATGTGTCAAAAAGATTCCTCATAATTAGATAAAAGAAAAGTATTAATATAATTAGTTACTACATTTTCTCCGCTCCCCCCAAAGCAAACTTGAAATACCTTCTCATAAATACTTCTTTTTTTAGAAATCTGTAAATTAATTTTGAAAGAAAGTTTATGGCCCAAAGTTATGCATAGAGCTTTAGAGCTCAATTTTCTTTAAGTAAACTGAAAATATGATGCTGTCAAATATGGAATATGTCGCTGCACAAACTGTCAGCTTTATTCAAAGAATTATTGCGAAAGAAAACTACATAGTTTATATTACTAAAATTTCTGAAACGTTTGTAAGAATAAATTTAACAATATGCTGTAAATGGCAAATAGTAAAAAATATAATATATTATAGGTTATCTCAAACCTAATAAATATCTTTAGAAAGAGGCCAAATATGTGTAATTTCCTAGATGTTCCTTAAATTTCTGTACATTGTTTTTGTGTATTGTATATTTAAAATATACAGAATATGGCTGGAAACAGATAATGACGAAATATTTGCATTTTTGCTATTTTCATGTGAGCCAATAAATGTGGTATCAATATTAGTAGATATTCATTTTTTTCATGCTTTCATTTAATTTACATTTCTGTACGTATGTGTCAGTCAAATATTTTATCAATTTTTCACCCACTTCCTTGTGACATGGAACTTTAAAATTTGGAATATACAAGTATTCCTGAGGGCAATACATGAATTGGACATTGATTTTTTTTAAATTAGATCCCTGAGGGGAGGGAGAGCAACGTCGGCCCAAAACATGCATTTGACCCATATAAATAACGTTACGATTGTTTTATATTAATTAAAAATAAAATAAATGCCAATAAAAAAATGCTTTCTTTAAAATTCACAAAAATCCACCTTATGTTATAAAGCAATGGATGAATGTTGCAACAATGAAGCTATTTTTTCAATTAATGTTAAACAATCGTAACGTTATTTCTATGGAGAAAATTCTAGTTTTGTGCCGATGCTGCCCTCCCCCCTTAGGGATCGAATAAAAAAATAATAATGTCCAATTCATGTATTGCCCTCAGGAATACATATATAGTCCAAATTTCGAAACTCTATGTACAAAGGAAGTGATTGAAACGTGAGTAGGAAGATTTAACTGCCACATACATACAGAAATGTAAGTTAAAAGAAAGCATGTAAAAATAGCTCAATTGTTGCAACATTCATCCATTTTAACAATATTGTTGCCCGCATCATTATGACGTCAGCATTGAGCGAATAATATAATTTGACTTTCTTCTGATTTTTTAATAAAATCATGTTTATTTTATTTATTTATTTTATTTTTTACATTTAATTCATTTTTTGTTGCTTTTTAATTATTTTCAGTGAACGATTCCAATCATCATCGGTGTTCTTCAGTCAGTTGCATGTTTCTTTCATCCTTCAGTGTTCCTTTATTTATTTGTCATTTTTTTTTACTTTTATAATCCTGTCTTGATATAATAATAGTCTTTAATTGAAGAGATTGGGGCAGGAGAGTGCCAAGCCACATTTTTGAACTTCTGAGGTATTTCAATTTGAAAATTTGATCCAATACTCAAATCCAGATATATAGCCTAATGTTTTTTCGCCAATGTTTTAGTAACATTTGAAATATTCCGAGTAATAATATGGCATTACTTTAATGATATTACTATTACGTTTATTGCAAATTAGATATCTTCATTGGAGGCATAAACATCTGGGTCAAAAACGAAATCTACCACATATGCTGCCACCAAGTGACATTAGAAACAAATTACATGTTGGATATCATAATTTACAATATTAAGCAACATATTACAGTGTTAGATTTATTTCACCAAAAATGTGGCTTGGCAGTTTCTTGCCCCGACCCACTAAATTCCTTTTTTGAATAAATTGAATCTTTTGAGACATATCATATTAGATTCTGAACATTCCAGTAAGGATTCTTGTGTTTTGTTATGATTCTTATCTTCAGCTAAAATTTGCGAACGTTTATTCCAGAGACAGTCATACACTGTAAGGAAGAAATTGTGTATATATAGTAGTACACATTTATTTATTAATTATACAAAATGTTTATAAAAGTGACAAATCTCTAGACAAAAGATAGATGAAGTTTTTAATTGAAAAGCATTTTAGACACAAATTGTATTTCCTATCGTCTGTGAACTATAGTAAATCTGTAAATCAAGGACTGCAACTTACATTGGGAATGTCAGTTTACCTTTTTTTTTTTAACCTTATATCCTTCAATTCGCAACTTCATGTTTTGGGCTATATATATATATATATAGGCATCTACGTTTTCTCGCAGATTTAGGAAATTTAACTTTTAAGACCTGTTACATTAAACACTATTTCATACGATGATTTTATTGAACTGATTTTATTAATTTTATTGATTTTATATCTGACTAGCAAGCTACGCCCGCTACACTGGTCAATTTCTCTTAACGAGCTTTTAATGAAACAAAATATTGACATTTCATAATTCATTCTTATATTTTAACAGAATAATAAGGTTACTAAATATATAGGTTACTAAATAATAAGGTTACCAATATACACGTCAGGACACGTCGCCCTTATCATTATATTTTTATGCATGAAGTTTTCGCTATGGTACTCCATTTTGAAATTTGGTAATTTTTAAAATTCAATATTTAAAAAACGGCATAATCATTAGATTTGAAATTTATATCAAGAAAATCACAATTTTTACCTTTCAAAGCTATTATTTTTTTCAGTAACTTCAAATGTTTCATTTTCCGAGATTAATCTGTGGCAACAATTAGCGAAAATCCCAGTCGTCAGCAACGCATAGCTTTTTATTAAAGAGGCTGTTGGAGCAGGGATTGTCACCATCAATTTACCACCATCACTTTTGAAATCTGTTCTGTAGTTCCAGAGATTCCATAGAAATTGTAATTTAGAATGATTTTAGAACGCTTTTCGCTCATTTCACCTTTTTAATGTTATTTATTTTTTTATTTGTTCTTAGAGAACATTTACATCTTATAAGTATCTACAATGCCAAATTTCAAATTTCTAGCTCCTTCAGTATACCAAAAATCGCAATTTTAGAACGTTTTTCACTCCTGCACCCCCCTGGGGTTAGTGGCACCGACATAAAATATAGTCTATGTTGGATTAGGGATTGTCACCATCAATTTGCCACCATTACGTTTGAAATCGGGTCTGTAGTTCCGGAGATTCCATAGAAATTGTAATTTAGAATGGTTTTAGAACGCTTTTCGTTTATTTTACCCTTTTAAATTTCGATTTTTTTTAATTTGTTCTTAGAGAGCATATACATCTTATAAGTAACTACAATGCCAAATTTCAAATTTCTAGCTCTTTCAGTATAAAAATAATTGCAATTTTAGAACGTTTTTCGCTCCTGCATCCCCCTGGGGTCAGTGGCACCGACATAAAATATAGACTATGTTGGAGCAAGGGTTATCACCATCAATTTGCCACCATCACTTTTGAAATCGGTTCGGTAGTTCCAGAGATTACTCCCTACAAACAAACAAACAAACAATCTTTACTCCTTTATAATATTAAGAATAGATTTATATTGATTTTATATCCGATTTATATTGATTTTATATCTGATTTTATTGGTTTTGTATCTGATTTTATAATTCATTTTATTTATTTTATATAGAAATAGAGAATACATAGAAAATAGAGAAACATTACCCCCCCCCCACTCCTAAAAATATAAGATTATTTTAGTTAATAAAATATTGTAAATTTAGTCATATTGTGTCAATAACGCGATTTTTAAGCATTTTGTATTAGCTAAGCAATTCTTAAAAGAAAGAGAAAAATAAAGGTATAGGTATAACGGCACAAACGCATAAATGCACTGAAAAATGAATTATATTAATTCATAGATGCTCAAAATTCCATCAAAAAATATGCAGCAAATTTCGAATGCATGCAACATTTCAAACCGATCGGATTAATTTAAGATCTGTTTAAAGAAAAATTCATCAGGAATTTAACATTTAAATCGAATCTCCAATTGTGTCGTTTTAGTTTCAGAGCAAAATAATGTCAGTTTAAATTCCCTTAAACACCCATATAAAAGCAATATGACAGAAAAGTAAATGCACGATATTTTTTAACGAACCAACTAAAATAAAGAGCTGATTTTGTAAGCTTCACGAACATGTCAACCCATTTTGAAGGTAATTGGATGCTTTTCGGGAAAATTACCTCGACAGCGACAGACAGAGAAACATTAAAATACGAACCCTCCCCGCCCCCTTCTCCCCAGTGCGCGTCCACAGATGTTTCGACAATTATATTTGTTTAGCTTTTCTATGTTTTATTAATGCCGAGACGTAATTTTTCTCTTTCGATTGGCTTTGTAACGTAAAACTGTACATTATTTTCTAAATGCATACAAGTTTAACGACATAATCCCTCAAATAAGAAAAGAAGCATGCTTAATTAAAATTATTTGATTATATTTAAAACAAATTGTTGAAATTAAAAAAATATATATAATTTTAGAAAACGTGTTATAACTTACATTTAAAGATTAAAATCATATGGTAGAAAATTTCAGTTAAATATCTGCAAATTGCTAGGTAAAGTGGCTTCTAGCTTTGTGTTGTTTAGCTTGTTTACACATATATATATATATATATATATATATATATATATATATATATATATATATATATATATATATATATATATATATATATATATATATATATTCACAAATTACATTTTGCATCATTAGTAAGTCAGTAATGACAAGTTTATAATTCTGCGAGTGACACTTAACATTCAAAATGAAATATTGTTTAAGCACCTAAAGCAACGTATAATGGAATTCAATATTAATTACATTTAGAACAAAAGGTTCATACTACACTTATATGTTAGTTTATATCTAGTAACCACTCATTTTTTAAAATGAAAAAAAAATTGTAACTACAACGACATGTATAATTATATTTGGGTTCCTATCCGTAATGGTATTTTTCAACATGTAATTATTACAATGTATGCAAACTATAGCTAATGGGTTATGCAGTATACAAAAGTAAAGATCGACATTACCTTTATAAAATTTGTTGAAGTATATAAACTGCACGGAAGGTAGGAGAACAATAATTATCATGGCTCTCTTCCAAAATGAAATATTTAGTAATTATTCTTATTTGTTTTTAAATCGTCATTTTAAGTTTTCTGACAAACATTTAACAAACAGAAAGCGTAATATATGAATCAGCAGAATGAAAATATTTAGATATCTGTTTTTTGTACAACCTTTGCCATTTATAATATTTGTTTAATAATCCCATATTTTAAATTTATGTTAATTTTTTTAATGTTTCAAAACTAAGTAGTTTTTTAACATATTTAACCATATGTGTTAAAGTTATCTTTATCTAGGTAAAAATGAGCTCTTGTTTCATGAAACATGTTTTATATTTCCAGTACATTTTTGTAGGTGTATTTCAAATGAAAAAATGTTTAATTTTATAAACTAGATTTTAAACTAGAATATTTTATTTGTATTACATTTCTAACCTTAGTTATTTAGTAATAGTTGTCTTAAATTATTTTAGTTTATTTGCAATTGTTCCAGTAAATTGTACAAATTAAGATTTTATGAACATTTGTAAAACATGTTTTAAAATTAGATATAGTTCTGCTGCTATATTAAAATAATATTTTATAAAAGTAAATGTTATTAAGCTGTTTTTTACAAAGAAAGAAAAATATTGTATTGTGCAATCGCACTGATGGTGTACGTGACTAACGATTTAAATTTCGCCTTTTATTATAAAACCTAAAAATGTCTTGATGTCTTGGAAAATGTCATCGTGACCTCTGTGATGTGTAATAAAAATACAATCAATATGAGATCTTTGAAATAATGAATTGATGAAATGAAATTCATTTATTCAATCATTTTTAATCTAATATTTCATTTAATATGTTTTATATTTTTATATTTTTACTAGTATATAACCCCCGTCAGAAATGACGGATTGTTGATCTGCGTTCCATTTTAAAAAAACTTCATAGAAAAGTATATTCTAAAGCCGGTAGATGGCGCCAAAACAATCTGGGTGTCAACGATTTTAATCAGATGATTTAAATTTGTGATTAAATCTTGATTTAAATCAACTGTTTTTTTTAAATCATTGAATTAAATCAACTGATTTCTTTTAAATCATAAATTTATTAAATGTTTAAAATGACCTAAAAAAATTCTAAGATTAACATAATTTTGAAAGTTTGTATGTATATTTTACCTTATGAATAGACAAAAAAAGCTTTGAATAATTGATTCTAAACGTAATTCCTTATGCTTGTAAAAAATTAAGTACAGTAAGTTTGTAAAAAGCTAGTATATAACTCCCGTCATAAATGACGGATTGTTGATCTGCGTTCCATTTTCATAAGACTTCATACAAACAGCATGAAAGGTTTGTATTGTAGAAAAGTACATTTTAAAGCTGGTAGATGACGCCAAAACAATATTGTTCGTTTGTTTCTATATAGGATTCCGTGGTTTAATCTGGATTTTT